>RJWJ010003550.1:0-84977 GCA_004363605.1 Indri indri | reverse complement strand
AAAAAAAAAAATCGCATTAAAAAAAAAAAAAAACTAACAGCCGAATACAAATTGCACAAACAGCTAAACACAACAAGCCACAGAGGTACACAGCACTCTACACAAAGCCCATATACCCCAGGTTCCTCTTCTTCCTTCTCTTTGGTCATGAGCCCTATCTTAGAAGTGCTTATTGTGTGTTGCCTTTATGTTCATAATCTTATGTCCATAACAATCTTAATTCTCTCTTTCTTCCACGAAACTACCTTCACCTATTTCTTAAAAAGATAAAGTTACATGTTTGCTGTAGTGTTTATTAGGAACTTGACATGTCTTTTTAGTTGTGTTGGTATTTAGATTATCATTTATGTGAGTCCCCTATTAATTAGAAAGTCAATATAAATAATTAAATTGATAAATCAAGAAACAGTGGTATAAGTGCATGATTTAGAGATATGCAGATAACCACCAGAAGAATCAAAAATAGAAATTGTTTAGTTTTAAAACTAGCTCCTCAAAGAGTTGCAAATTAAAACACAGATACTACTATTTTTACCTGTAAAATTAGCAAACACTATAAATGACAAACAAATTTCATTTCCAATGCTGACAAAATTCAGAGTTAATGACAGTATGGGTAATAAAATACTTTTGAAAAGAAATGTGGCAAAGCATATCAAGAACTTTAAAAATGTTCGTATTCTCCTAATTCTATATGGGAATCTAAGCTAAAGACAATACTACAAAAATTTTATGTACAAAAGAGTTCATCAGAGCATTACTTGCAAATGTTAAAAAACTGGGAATAATCTGAATATCTAACAAAGAAGGAATAATTAAGTCAATTATGTAACACATACATGGAATACCTATTAAAAGTAATTAAAGAGGATGCATATGAAGAGTTTATATTATATATTATACAAATTTATTTTGCTATTTTAAGGTGAACAAAGCAAGACATTATTTTAATACCAATTATGAAAAAAGGAATGTTACAAAATATGGTTATCTCTAAAGAGTCTAAAGTAGGATCAAGAGTTATTTTTCCTATATTTCTATAGTTTCCAAGTTTACTGTAATGAGTATATATTCTTCCTTCCAAAGATAATATTGAATAATGGACAATCAGAAGTTGGAGAAACTATGCTTACTGAATAATGGAATTTTTTAAATTAAGAAAACACAAATAATAGTGAAACTAAGAGTCAAATCAAGAACTCAATACTATTTATAATAGCTATAAAGAAAATAAAATATCTAGGAATATACTTAACCAAGAAGGTGAAAAATCTCTATAAGGAAAACTACAAACCACTGATGAAAGACATCACAGATGACATAAACAAATGGAAAAGCATCCTATGCTCATGGACTGGAAGAATCAATATTGTTAAAATGTCCATACTACCCAAAGTGAGTTACAGATTCAATGCAAATGCCATCAAAATACCAAGGCCATTTTTCACAGAACTAGAAAAAACAATACTAAATTTCATATGGAATACAAAAAAAGCCACAAAGTGAAAGCAATCCTAAGCAAAAAGAACAAATCTGGAAGCATCACATTACCAGACTTCAAATTATACTACAAGGCTACAGTATTAATAACTAAAACAGCATGGTACTGGTAATAAAGGTAGACACATAGATTAATGGAACAGAGTACAGAACCCAGAAATAAAACCATATAGCTACAACTGATTTTCACCAAAGCAGATAAAAACATATGCTGAGGAAATGACACACTATTCAATAAATGGTGCTGGGAATACTGGATAGCCACATGCAGAAGAATGAAACTGGATCCCTATCTCTCACCATTTATAAAAATTAACTCAATATGGATTAAAGACTTAAATGTAAGGCATGAAACCATAAAAATTCTGGAAAAAATGTAGGAAAAACTCTTCTGGACATTGGCCTAGGCAAAGAATTTATGACAAAGACCCCAAAAGCAAATACAGCAACAATAAAAACAAATAAATGGGACTTAATTAAACTAAAAAGTTCCTGTATAGCAAAGGAAATAATCAATACAGTAAACAGATAATCTACAGAATGGGATAAAATATTCGCAAACTATACATCCAGAATCTACAAAGAACTCAAACAAATCATCAAAAAAAAAAAAAAAAAAACATTAAACGGTGGACAAAAGACATGAACAAATTTTTTTCAAAAGATAATACAAAAGGACAATAAACATATGAAAAAATGCTCCACATCCCTAGTCATCAGATAAATACGAATTAAAACCACAACGAGATACCACCTTACCCGTCAGAATGGCCATTAATCGTAAGTCAAAAAACAATAGGTGTTGGCACAGATGCGGTGAAAAGGGAATGCTTATACACTGTTGGTGGGAATGTAAATTAGTACAATCTCAATGGGAAACAGTATGGAGATTTCTGAAAGAACTAACAGACTTATCATTTGATCTAGAAATACCACTACTGGGTATCTACCCAAAGGAAAAGAAGTCATTATATCAAAAAGACACCTGCACCCGAATGTTTATCACAGTACAATTCACAGACACAAAGATATGGAATCAACCTAAGTGCCCATCAAATGATGAGTGGATAAAGAAACCATGGAGTACTACTCAAGCCATAAAAAGGAATGAAATAAATGTCTTTTCCAGCAACTCAGGTGGAAATGGAAACCATTATCCTAAATGAAATAATTTAGGAATGGAAAAACAAGTAACACATGTTCTCACTTGTAAGTGGGAGCTAAACAATGGGTATATATGGTCATAAAGTGGTATAATGGACATTAGAAAGAAAGAAGGGGGGTTCCTGGGAGGTGGGGAAGGATAAAAAATTACCTACTGGGTACAACGTATACTATTCTGGTGATCGGTAAACTCAAAGCCCTGACTTCAGCATTATACAATTTAACCATGTAACAAAAAACACTTGTATAAATAAATAAATCTAGATTTCATAAATCTATTGAAATTTTAAAAAAAAGAAAAGAAAACATTATAAGCTCATATTGTATGAAGGACTACAAAGGACTTACTAAATTTCTAGAAGGAAAAAAATTCTAATTCTGAATGTCACTGCTAAAGACGGCAACTATTAAGACAAATTGTAATTTTCATTTTTAAAATCTTTCCTGACAAGAAGTAGCCAAAATTATTATATTACTATTAGTAAATAAGTTAAAGGTGAGAAAAGAAAGACCCTGTTACTTCTTGCCATATATATCACTTAGATTCCTGCCATTTCCTCTACACATTCCTAAATGACCTCTGGCAATAGGACTGTCAATTTCAAGTCCTCCACTTCAAACTAATGGAGTGTTCACATTTGGAACAAAAACAGACTTGAGATTCATCACTCCGTGCCTCACCCAGTGATCTAAAAGAAACTAAAACTGAACACCAAGATGAGAAAAATTATCAACTTTATAAACCAACAGAGGAAAAAATCTTTCTAGTTTGGGCAATCTGTTGCCTTTCTGTTTCATATAGCAAACAAGCTTTAATTACTAAACACTATACTGCATAACACTATGTATCACCCACAAAGACAGATCAGTACCTAGAAACAAATTGGCCCCTGGGAAAATATGCCAACCTACAATGGATAAAATTCTCTTTACAGTACATGACATTTTAGAGATATAGAGAAAGAAGGGTTTAGAAAGGGTAAACAGATTTGGATGTATCTCCAATTTCCTTCTAGAAAATAATCTTTTTAAATAACAATTGAGTACCTTAAAGCTTGAAATGCCATCATTTTATTAAAATGATTTTCTTTGATGATAATTTTTTAAATTTTGTATATTCTTTCTCATAAATAAATTTATTTAAAAAACAGTCCATGACAATTTTTACATAAAGTCTACATAATTCTAAACAGTCAGTAATTTATAATAATTTTTCCAAGAAAAAGAAACAAAGTACATTTCTAATGCAAAAAAAACTTAAAAAAAAACCAAGTCTTAGAATTTCTTTTAATTTCTCTTTTAACATTAAAGATATTTTCTCAAGTACCATGCAAATTAGCTACAATAAAAGTATCTTGATACGCAGAATAAATGTATATCTTTTAGCTAACTCTAAATACAGTGATAAAATTGAACTGTTATAAAACAGCAAAACAATGTTAGATGCTTATTTTACAAGTTTCTCTAAAGTATACTCAGTGCTACTGATATTATGCTACTAATATATTGTTATTTATTCTGTACACACAAATTTTATTTCATGGTTTAAAAAGATTTTTTTCTGTCTTCCATTTTCCATCCTCCAAAAGTAGTATTATGGAAGTGAAAATGATGCCATCATCTTTAGTGAAGTCTCACTGGATTACATGTATCTCTGGTTGATTGAGAACTCAAATATCATTTTTCTCAGATAGTATAAAAGCTTCTTTCCTACCTCTTCTTTGGTACACATGCAAACCAATTACTCCTTGGATTTGACTAAGTTGGAAAATTCTTTCTGGTTATGAAGCAGCCAAGAACATACTTTCTGGTTTCAAACAGACCAAGCCTGAGGTCATATCCTATCGTAACCATGACACCTAGAAATAATCTTATGCATTAAAGTTATGTAATTTTGGAATATTCACTTAAATGCTAAAATTGGAGAGTAAATCATTTTTCTTAAGTTGAGGCAAAGAGACAGTCAACTTCATAAATCTTATTTGTAGTGTTGAAAACATAATATCCTGAGAAGCAAAAAGGACAAAATGATACAAGAACACTATTCTAAACATACAGTTTCTTCAAGGTACTTCCATGAAGTAGACTAAGTTGTCATTACACAATACAGACCTGCACAAACACACATATATAGTACCTTTAATTTTGTATTCTCAAGATTTACAGTTTCATTTTCATATTCAATTGAGTGAAGTTTTCTACGAATTTCTTCACATGAATTTTTTCCAAGGTCTTCCATTTTCTTCAGGTCTTCCAAAAGATTAGTGATTTGCCTTTATAAAATGAATGATACATTTTAAAAGTGTATTTCTGAAATCACTTTGGTAGGGTGTTTCAAATAGAGAACATACAAAAAGTAAATACAACTTAAAGAACAAGGGAAATAGGAAGAATTAATCTATAAGGTTACCACCAGAGTAAACTTGATTAGAAATATTAATAATATCAACGAAAAATTATACAACACGCTCTTTGCTATTCAATAAAACCTCTAAAGGTACGCATGTCTTTCTCATTCATACACACGCATATAGATACACACAATTTTAGGGACAAGGTTAAAGAAAGGGGATCAATTGAGGCAATAACAACTAACCTTTAAAGCAAATTACATGTAGCAGTTTTCAATGATAAAACTAAAGAGAATATACAGAAAAGAAAACATTTAAAATCAAATATTTAGGGTTCATTATTGTTTGGTTATCAGTAATATACTTCAAAGCATAAAATGTAAGTATATTTACTCTTGATCTTCTTTGTTATGCATTTAAGTCAATTTAATTAAGGAACAATAACTTTTAGGATTTTCAAATCAGTTCTGCATTCTAGTATAAACTTGGTTATATATTCTTTCTTACACATTCTTGTTTAAAAGGGAAATATCACTTCCATTTAAGACAAAGGTACTATTAACATTTACTAAAAATAGATGACACATACTCAAATACCAAATACTTACCTACAAGTTCAAAATGTGAAACCAGTGCATTCTTAATGAGCAATCATTTTTATTGTTTTTTATAGTAGAATAAGAAAAGTTTATAGAATTATAAACAGAAAAAATATCAAATCATAGAAATAGCCCCTTCACCACATATAATCCAAAAGAATCAAAATAAAAACCACCCGAAGAGGGAAAAAACTAAAAACACATCTTATTAAATAGTAAAAAGATCCTAAATTTTTTCTTACTTTTTCATTGTTTCGATCTGAACTTCCAATTCAGTTTTTTCTATTACAATTTCCTCATAACGACTTTTCCAGGCATTGGAAGCTGAAACTGTCTCAGATAATTTGGCTTCCTAAAAAACACATAAAGTACTCATCTTGTAATTTGAAGACATTTTTGTTTTGCTCAGAATCCCAAACTCAAATACATTATAAACAAGGAAACATTCTTCTAAAAAAGCATGGAACTTTTAATACAGAAAATTTCAGTGTATAACTTTGAATACAGGAAAATTTTAAAGTAAACTTTAATGAAATACCTATATTGCTATTATTTTATATGCACACAGTGGAAGTTCCAACTTAATATTTTAAACAATATTTCATTAATTAATGAAGATAATTTTCCATCTTTTCACTGAACTTTTAATTTTGCATTCTATATACAGAAGATGATAACAACCACATAAGCATCAAAGGATAAAGAAGCCCTCTATGGTATACATAGAAACTGCCTCCAATTCCACAACTCCATAACATTTAGTGATGCAGCCTTATTTTTCTTTGGTATAATGATGCCAAGCTCTGTTTTGTAGAGGTCACCCCATCAGCCTTCAAACACTGCTACTGTCAGCAAACAGATAAAAGTGGTAGTAGTGGCTCATTCATTTTGAATGTCAGATCCATGAGGTATGGATTTTTGCCTGTTTTGTTCGTAGCTGTATTTTTATGGCCTTGAATAGTTTCTGGAGCACAGCAGACACTCAATATATAACTCAAATGACTCTCCGTAGATCTACCTAAAGAGCTGTACACACTGTGTCCCTGTCTATGTTCTACAGAAAAACAAACTCATTGCAATGCAACAGTGCCACTAATTACAAATCAAAATGCCCGAAACAGTAATGATGACATTTAACATTTACTGGGTACTTTCCTTCTTTCCTGCCATCATTCATCCCTTCACTGAACAAGTATTAAGCATCTAGTAGGTGTAAGACATTTTTAAAATTTTTTTCACAGTAATATTTTTGATACATTAAGAAATAATGGGATTCTGTTTTCATTTTACATAAAATAAATTTTAATATAAACTATGAAGTATGAGTTGGGCATAATATATTATGAAATGTGAATTTATATTATAATGCAAAGATATTTAGAAACTTTACCAATAAAAAAGAAATTTATACATTAGAGATGAAATTATTACCTACTTAATTAGTATGATATCCTACATGTAGAAACTAGTCAATGATTAAATCACCTCCCTAAAGGAGACTTTTTGAGGGTGACCTACTTTTTTCTCTCTGCTTTAAAGAACTGGCATATCTAAGCTATGAGAAGCAAAATTAGGATCTGTCCAATTTTCACAGGAAATGGGATAATTCTTCAGTGTGGAGAATAATAAAGGCATTTAACACCCTGGCCCCTAGGCTCTAAATGTCAGAATCAGTTGTCCCTAACACTTTCAAAATCCTGAGTTCTTCTTTTATCTGCCCTTAGAAACATGCAGATATAAAGCAAAAACCCCCTTCATCTTCCCTTCCACTGCACTGAACTGTACCTGAACTAATAACTTGTGACCTTCTAATTACCAAAGACCATGGACCCTTCCAAATCTTCATTTTCCTTGAGCTCTGCGTAGTACTTGGTAAATTTCAGACATTGTGTAGATATGAGATGATATTTTATCAAATTATTATTTAGTTATCCTGTTGCTAAACTGTTTGAATCTTGTACTTAAGATACTTTTTTAAATTATGGTACCCTTAGATGAATGCGATAAGCAAGCTCTTGCCTCCTGGGACTTATATTAAAGTACAGGGAAACAATTAAAAAAAAGAAGCAGCAAACTAAAAAAGATAGTTTCAAATTATAATAAATGCTATGAAAAGAATTGAAGACTTTAACATGATTGTTGTAACACTACTTTAAAAGGAGTGATCAAGAAAGGCCTCTCTAAAGAGATGTCAATTGAAAAGACACCTGAATGATTAAAAAATAAGAACCAGCTATTGTGAGCCAGGGAAGAACATTAAAGCCAGAGGCAGGCCGGGCGCGGTGGTTCACACCTGTAATCCTAGCACTCTGGGAGGCCAAGGCGGGCGGATCCTTTGAGCTCAGGAGTTCAAGACCAGCCTGAGCAAGAGCAAGACCCCGTCTCTACTAAAAAAAAAATAGAAAGAAATTAGCTGGACAACTAAAAATATATACATATAAAAAAAAAATTAGCCAGGCATGGTGGCGCATGCCTGTAGTCCCAGCTACTCGGGAGGCTGAGACAGTAGGATTGCTCGAGCCCAGGAGTTTGAGGTTGCTGTGAGCTAGGCTGATGCCACGGCACTCGCCCCAGGCAAGAGAGTGAGACTCTGTCTCAAAAATAAATAAATAAATAAAAATAAAGCCAGAGGCAGCAGCAGACAAACAAAACAACAAAACAAACTCCATGCATTAGAGCAATAGAAAGGAGGACAGTGCAAAAATGTACAGTGAAGCACTCTGCTTACCATATATTTTCTCATTTATCCCTCCAAACAATCATATGAGATAGGGAGTATTACTATCCCTTATTTTATAGATAAGGAAATTGAAGCTTAGGTTAAGTTCCTTATCCAAAATTACAAGGTTAACAAAAAGAGAAGCCTTTCTATACTATGATCTGGGGTGTGGGTGATACTACTTAAATAGGAAAACCCCAAGAATGTTAATGACTCAATTAGTTTTTACCACTCAAAAATATTTTCAGGCATTCAACCAGGTCTACAATCTTCTAGACTTTGAACCTAATCTTCAATGCTTTGATCTAGTTAAATTCTTCTGAATGTAGATTAAATATTAGAGCCTTAGAAGGTTAACACTTGAGCTTATAAAATATTGTTTTGTTTGCACAAGGTTTTATGTAAGTGTTTCTATTTCTAAAAGTCTCTAATAACTCTATAAGCCTTCATGTAAGTCTTAAGAGGTGGGGATATTAGTGAGACATCAAAAAAAATTATTTTTGTAATTGAATAAATATAACAATTTGTCAAAAACAACAAAGCACTAAATCCATTTTTCAATGTTGTATTATATCCAAAGATAACTTTTGCATGGTGTATTTATGCAACACATGGTTTTAAATGCATTACAGAGATTAAAGTAATTACTGATAAAGTCATACGGTCTAACAACATAAATCAGCATTTCCCAAGCTGGTGTTCCTCAGAACAAGTTCCCAGAGTTGCTTTGTGTGTAAAAAAGAGTTCTGTGGTTAAAGAAGTGTAGGAAACTCTGAGTTCAATACCCTTCATTAACAGTGTTTTGCTGAAAGCCTTCTCAGGGCCTTTAATATGCTAATGTGCACTATAAGTTTCCAAGGGGAAATACATATGAAGTGTTATTCTTAGTTGGCCACAGAAGGTTTATTGGGGGCGGGGGGGGGAAGAGGGAACACACTTAACATTTCCTTTAAGTACAATTCCCAAGAAAACTCTGACATAATTCAATATGCAAATTTGGCACTTTATGTAACATTTCAAAATAAAAGATTAAAGTAAAAAGTATAAATAAAATTTTTCTAGTATCAATAGCATTAAAAGAATAAAATTACTATATTAAGCATTATGACATTAACTACAGAAACTAAGTACATAAAATGTATCTTTAAAAAAAAGTATGTATATACTTACCTGATCTCTAATTTGGGAAGTAAAGTTTTCAATATCTCCTGTAAAATGTTCAAGCCTTTGTTTGTAAATTTTAGATGCCTTTTTTAGAGCTATAGCTTTTTGCCTACTGGCTTCCTTCATCACTACAGCCTCATGCTTATTCATTCTCAATTGCAAGTTCCATTTGGCTATCTTGGATTCTAAACTCTAAAAAATAGTAGCAACAATTAAATTATTTCAGAACTCCAATGTCTATGTAAACACTGTAAAAATATGTACATGATCTTCCACATAGATTTCATCAAAATGATTAATCATAAGATGAATAAAAAGCAAAACGGTAAAGAAAGGTGACTTCGCCAATGTCCTTTGTAACCAGTTAAAGAATGCAAATTTAAAAACATATAAGTTTACATCAAACTAATGCTACCATTATTAAAGACACTAAAATTGGTGATTATAGTACAAACACTAAGTTCCTTAAAACTTTTATGATTGACTAGAATATTAGAATTAGTTCACAGATTAACTAGAATTAACTAGATTTAGTTCACATCCAGAACATTACATACGGTACTAGCTAAAAAAAAAAACTAGTTAAAAAAACATAATTGAGCTAGAAACAATGCAAATATTTAATAATAGGTACCAAAGCTCAAAGGAATTGGTAGCTCCCCAAATATATTAGAACTCTATAGTTTGAAAGATAAAAGCTTAAAAAAGATATGATTAAAATCTATAGATCATGAAGGGTATAGATGAGATAAACATAGATTTATTTACCAAATTTTAATTTACTAGCATTAGGGGGCATGCCCTGACACTAGAAAGAGTTACATTAAAGACAATAAAAGTACTGCTTTACCCAATGAGCAGTAAATTTGTGAAAGTCATTATTCTAAGACCAAACACGGGTTTAGATAAAGTAATAACTTATCGGATTCACAAGATTAGGAAGGTAAAAAGATGTTTGAGGACAGGCTTCTAGCCATTGCATGTGATGGTGTTAATTAGCATGACCATCTCCTTGAAACATCTCTTGGGAATATGAGAGAGAGAATATTAGGCTGGATGAATGAGGGATGTGATTAACTCTCATGTTTTTATTTCAAATTATTTTAAAACTTGCATTTAAAGTATTTTAGTATTAAGTATCTAAGAATTTAAAGACAAGATTTTAATGCCTTTACATTTTGAAAGCTCTGTAATATTGAAAAGAATGTGAAATTATTAGAGAATATAGTTTGGTCTTCCATTCCTTAGACAGCCATTTTAATTTAAAAAGTTTTTTTTCAAAGGAGTCACAGTAAAATCTGGGGCTTTTTAACTCCAGGATCAACAAAAGCTATGCTTCTCACACTAAAACTGAAATTAAGAAGTACATCTTAAAATTTAGACTTGATCACTTTGAAGAGTGACTAAGTAAACTAAGTAACACATTTTTAAATTGTCTTTGAAAATATATCTTAAACCAAAAAAAAATCCTACGAAATGCAATAAATAGCTGCAGAAAAACAAAGAGCAATACAGTAAATAAAGTAATAAAGTCTAGATATGAGAGAGGAACACCCCACAGGAAATACCACTGTCATTCTTCTAACTATCCACAGGGTGTCATCATTGCACCATGAATAGCTGCTACACTTAAGTAAAAACCTTTTAAAACATAAAAGGTGAGGTAAATTTTTTTCAGTATGGTTCCAGGCAAGACTTTCTCACTAGATTTATCAAATTCCATGTTTAAGTACTATCAGGGAGTGTACTGAAACTATCAAATTATTTTTATGGTTTCAAAATAAAAAAACCTCTCAGTCATTTGCCAAAAGTATAGACCCATAAAGTTAGTAATTTGCGTTTCCTATTTCCAAAGAACTATACACATGTTGCATATTATACAGATAATTATTCTGTCTCTTCTAAAAATATGAAAATGTTGTAATTCTAATTGCTACAAAGAAATAAAAATTGGTTCAAAGTATTTTTGAGATAGTTCTCAGCATATTACAATGTAAATTTTTAAAAGATCCAATATAAAGAACTGGCTCAACAACAGTAAAAAATTTGCCAAACTGAGTTCATTGTGTTTGTATGCTAAAAAAACCAAAACAAACAAACAAAAAAACTTGTCAAATCTAAGTCAAAGAACTAAACTCTGACCCCCAATTATATAATCCCTTAAAATCCAACTGTGTGAGAGGAAATGTAGGAAAACAGTAACATAAGGCAGCTTCTTTTAATTATTTAACAGCATTTTTGAAAAGGAATTTGAACTCAGAAGTATTACACAGAATAATTTCATAGCAAAATCTTAGTTTTAGCCTTATGTTCTTCTCCCAAATTATCATAGATATAAAAAATAACTTAAACTTATCTTTAAAATACTATTTAATATTTTGTTTTTAAATGGAAGAAAATATTTTCAAAAATTTTCTCCGCTGTAATTTGAGGACATAATTAAAAATTATATAAGATAAATTGTGGTAGGTGATTATCTAATATGTTAAATCACATATCAGATGTGTTCAATCATATGCATCCTCTTGTATTTACTATGACAGAGCACTGCAATACCAAATCCAGTTCATATGCAGTGCCCTAGGATATGAATGCACAGTGAATCTACGCTGGGAAAACGCTTAAAAGAACATGAAGGAGGAACAAAGGACAAAATTTACATCCTCCACAAACCTGCTAATGTCCTCTTGATGGACAAAAGCTTTCTGTCACTGAATGAAAAAAAAAATCCACAAGTGCGGTTTTGAAACATGTGCTACAAGTTGCAAATATCTACTATAATTCAGGAGGGCAAAAGCAAACAGAATTCTAACTCAGAAGTCCTCACACTCAATGGGGTTTGAGTCTGTGTACACTTCTCTGAAGGTGAGAACACTGCTTCTTTTTCTTCAGCAAAAATAAATGACAGTAGATCCAGTTAGCTAGTGTTACATGATAGCAACCTCACCTTATGTCAAAGTGACTTGGACTCCAAAAGAATAATTAAACCAAAAAATGTCCCTTAATTATACTGATACAAAGTTGTATAACATGGGATTACTCAATTTTCTGAACATTAAATCTAGATTAACTGATTTTAAAATTATTATGCTTAGTAACAAAGAAAGAAACATTTATTGACTGTTAATTAAACGTGTGAGAATATGTATGTATGTATGTATAAATGTAGAAAAGAGAATGAATAATATACATCAAAATGTTAACAGTGGTTTTGGTGTTTTTATTTTTATTTTCCCCTTTATATTTTCCATGTTTTATAAATTTTCCACAATAAACATAATTTAATTGTATAATGAGAAAGATTTTTAAAGTTATTCAATCACTATAAATTCTTCCTAGATTGGTACTAAAAAGAGATTTTAGTACCAATATAAAATTGGGTTCAGATCCCAATTTTAGGTGGGCCAAAAGATTTACCTTTAAATATGTATTTCCCATGGCAGCACTTAAAATTGATTACTTTAAAACTACCAAATTCCAGAATTAAGGAATGGCCTTATAGCTTTTCATTAATTTTAACATTTAAACTATAAAAAATATTTATAACCTTTATGTATTCTTTTAATTTATCATTCTCCGCTTCCTTTTTATGAATTTGGAGCTGTAGTCGTTCATGTACTACTTTTACTGATTGAGAAAAACGGTTTGCTTTCAAAGCATTTGCCTGTAACAAAGAGAAAGAAAATGTGTTATTTGCTGTATCCCCCCAATAACTTTAATTTTACCCCAACTTAGACAATCTAAAATGCCAATAAAGAGCAAAGCACTGCTTTACATAAACTGCCCCTCCCATTACAGTTCTTCATGTAAAACTAGGAGAAAGTTTTCTCCTCCCACCCTTTCATTTAATGGATCCTGATAATTATCTCTTTTTAAAAATTCCCATCTATCCTCCTAAGTAAAATTATGGGTGTGTATAAAATGCTCCTACAAATGCCAAAATTCCTTAATTTGTCCCCAAATTGAAATATAATACAAATTTGTAAGTGTTCCTAATTTAGAGTGATTTATGCCAAGTATTCTACCTGAAACAAAACTAAAAAAAAAAAAAAAAAAAAAAAAAAAAAAAAAAAAAAAAAAAAAAAAAAAAAAAAACCTTAATAATTAAAATTAAGATGTTATATTTGATACATAAATATCCAAATAATTTAGAATTTTTAAAAACCTTTCTGTGTTTATTTCTGAGGACTTGGGGCCAGGATGGGAAGAAAGGGAAGAGGGTGTCAAAATTAAGAAAATAGAATGAATTAAGCTCAAAAGCTCAAAATTTGCTTACCTTTTCATTCTGAAACAAACAAGAAAGTTCTTGGATATAGGTCTCCTTCTCAAGTACCCTCTTCTTAAGATTCTTCAGCTAATATAATATAATGTAAGATTTAGAAATTTCACAACTTGGTTAATATTGGTTAATTTTTATAAAACAACACAGCATACAAGTAAACAAAAAATAGCAGAAAGAATAGACACAAAGTAAGTGTGAAAAGACTTACAGTATTTTCACTTTCATCATCAGTTAAATTCTTTAACAACGTGCTAGGTAAATTGTCTCCTGTCTGTGAAAAAAGGTATTATAAATCAGTGTATACCAACTATATTTCTCTAAATAAAAAATGTAGAAGGTGGAATAAACACCACTCAAGAAATCAATATGGACAACTGCTATGAACACTTCTGATTTTTAAAAGAGTTAACCTTTGAAAAGATTTTTCCCTAAGTGTTCCAAATCATTTTTTGTCCAAAATTTATGAAATTAGTTAATTTACCAAATTAATCTCAAAAGAATGCCTCAGCAAGTATAGGCTAATAATATATAAAAATCACAAAAATCCTATATATAGAGGAAACTCAACACATTGCTGTTTATAAATAGGCAAGAATTATAAACCTAAATTCTAGCAATAAATTTCTTAAAGAATTACAACAAATCAATAACAGAATTCTATGTAGCCATTTTAAATGAGACCACAGAATAATGTTTATTCATTTTTGAGGGTCATACTCCCGCGTTAGAATGTGAAAAGTCATAAATTCCTTTCACCCAAAAGCACATAGGCATGTACATGTAATGCAGACTTGACACACAATTTCAGAGGGCTCACAGACTTCATGAAGTCCATCCCCAGACTCTGTAAGGGTCTACAGAGCTCAAGTTATGATTCCTTCCTATTAAAAAAATATTTAATATATGAGAAAATACTGATGATACGTTTGTAAGTATAAAAGTCAAGTTACAAAACAATGAGAATAGTATGACCCCATTTTTCTAAAACCACACACACGTAACACAGTAATGGAACACAAGACTGAAAAAGACATACAACACAAAATTAACACCTGATAGTGACTTTTCACTGAGTACTGACATCAGGAAAATTATTACTATTTCTTTGCTTATCTGATTTTTCTACAATGAGCATGTAACTTATTACCAAAACTGTTACCTAATATTAGATGATTTTTACAATTCTGAGAAAATCATCATAGGAAAAAGCCAAAAGGGATTTAGAAGAATTTAGTTGATTTTTGTCATTAGCTCAAGATTTTTCAGCCTATCACAGAAGTTAATTTCTTCAACTATATTTGTCCTAAGACTCAAAAGAAATAATAAACACAAAGAAATAAAAATTATTGATGTAGAGTTCTTGTCTCCAGTCAATGCATACCATATTTTACATAAAATTTCAGGGGATTCACAGACCCTAGTTAAGAATTAAAGGATTATATCAGGTTAAATGTCTTGATCTTATATAATTTCTTTATCCTACAGATGAGAAATAGTAGTAGAGAACAAAAATACTACTAATTTATTCTTTTAAATATTTTTAGCGTACAATTATACCACGCCTGACTAAGTGTCTATAAAGTTAGGCTTCAGTTGTCAGTTTTTCCCAATACTGAGGTGACATCTCTCACCTTGCTCCCACTCTCCCTACATTTGATGAGATGGGCTGAAATTGTATTATGCATGGGAGCAGTGTAGGGGCAAGAAAAAAAGTGGTGAAGTACTGTCCTAAATCAAAAGGAAACCCTGTCCTAGATCAAAGGGAAATTATATATATTTATGTGTATGTATAAAGAATACATATATGTCAAGCAATTCCATTCCCGGATACATATCCAGGAGAAATGAAAACATGTACCTACGCCACAACTTTGTAAATGAATGTTCACACAGCAGCATTATTCATAGCAGCCAAAAAGTGGAAACAACCCAAATGTCCATCAACTGATGAATGAATTAAAGTGGTATACTCATACAATGGAATATTATTCAGCAATAAAGAGGAATGAAGTACTGACATGCTGCAACATGGATGAACCCTGAAGACATTATCCTGAGTGAAAGAAGGCAGTCACAAACAACTATGTGTCGTATGATTTCATTTATATGAGATATCCACCATAGAGACAGAACATAGATAATGGTCGCCTAGGGCTCCTTTGAGGAGGAGCAGGTGAGATCGGAGGTGAACTGCTAAAGGGTATAGGGGTTATTTTTGGAGTGATGAAAATGCCCTAAAATTTAGTGTGGCAATTGCTACACAACTCTGTGAATATACTAAAAAAAAAAAAAAAAAAAAAAAAACCACTGAATTTTATACTTTAAGTGGGAGAAATGTATGGTATGTGAATTATATCTCAAAAAAGCTGTTACCAAAAAAAAAAAAAATGTATGTATAAATATAATGTATCTAGGAGTTTAAACTCTAAAACTATGTATTTTATTATAATCAGTTAAATGAAGTATAACAAATACAGAAAGTTTTAGAGAAGGAAAATAAAAATATGTTTTCTCTAAAAACATACTGTTTTCATGTAGAACTATTTATGAAACATTAAAAGTAGGAGTTAATTTAATGAGTTCCATATCAAAGTATTTTTTCCATTTCAAATATACCAATACTTTAATTTCTGTAGTTTGAGAAATATATTCTTCAAGTGAGAAATATCACTATTAAATGAATGCCTAGTGTTGATGCCTTACTTGTTTGTAGTCTGTCTTTGTAAGATGTTCTAAAGCCAATTTTACATGTTTAAAAGTGTCCAATTCTTTTGTTAATACTTCCTTCTGTTCAGAAATCTTCTTCAAATTGGATGCAGAAAGAGTAGCCTGACAAAATATAAGAGTACATACACATTTTAAGATCTAGCATTAAGCATAACACCCTAAAATATAATACTATTATCAAACAATAATTTTTATTAGTAACAAAATCATTCTTTTATGCATAGTAATAGTAAATTTTGCAAAGTTTAATAGTTAATTAGATTTGTTATATAGTAAAGTAAAATGAAATCAAAATAAGGGCTTAAACTCTAAAAGTATTTCAGACATTTATTCTAATAAAAGTTATAGAATGCAATCTGTTTTTGTCCCTAACTCAAACTTTAGTATGCCAAAATTTAAATGTAGTTTTCTATTCTAATTAATACTATACCAGAAAATAGATATATGTCATCTCTTGGGAAATTTTAGTTTTAAATTCACTCTTGACAGAAGCTGATTCTCTCATTTAACTGCAGGTAAGTCAAGCATCAAGATAAACAGTTTCTAGCTTGGCCTCTTATCAGGTACATGCCTGAGATTATCTTTTAGGAAAAGAATTAAAGTTAATGACACAGGAATAAAAAACACTAATAAACCCCCATTTTTGGTATCAAATACCTGTATGTGAGCATACCTACTTAAGATATGAAATCTCAGCTAATGCATTCTGAGTATTATACTAGCTTTTCATTTTATTAGATATTCACAAGTGATATACTCACATTTTCAAAACTAATCTCTTCAACGGTATCCTTAAGTAATGGCAAAAGTAATTCTACAGAACGGGTTGCCAACTCAGCTTCCTTAAGTGTTGCTTCCAATTCATTCTTTTCATTTAGAATGTCTTGCTTCAGGCTAATTACAAGTAGAAAAACAAAATTTAAGTTAAATATATTATATAGAGTATATGTGAATTATTCAATTTCCCCTTTCTGGTTTATGAAACAATTTATGTAAATGTATATATGTCTTTTTTCTTCCCTTCCTTTTCCCTCCTCCAAACCCAAAAGATTTGCCTTTTTTAGACCTTATTCCAAAATCTTTTCTTGAAAACAGTAAGAATAAGCTAAACAAATGGAATACAAAAAATTAAAGCTCTCCAGATATCTAAAATATCCTTCACATTTGGCTTTAGAATACATTATCATTCTAAACAAAACTGATACTTGCCTTCTTGATTATGTTTTACCTAGATACTACTATATTGTAAGACACATTTTTGTCACCTTTTTTCATACTGAAATCAAGAGTGCTTCTTACAATCTTTGTCAGCCAAGAAGCAGTCCTGACCTGTCTTTGCACATACCCAAAATTTACAGGAAGGGTTACAAAGAGGGATTGAGGGAATTGGCAAAGTAGGAATGTTTAGCAACATTAAGAGCCCAGAACCAAAAAGCTTCATTTCATTTAAAGATGCTCCTAAGATATGCCATATTACCAACACCATACTCTTAATAGTAAGGACTACTTTGAGTCAAAAAGTGGCTCAAAAGAGTTGGACTTCATGCATAAACAAGTTTTGAGAATACCTTACCTAATTTAATCCACTTACATTTTACTTTTATATAATCACAAGTTATTTGAATTAAAAATCTTTAATTAAGTTTGATGGCACATTTTTAATACTTATAAATAAAATTCCAAGTGATACAAAAACACTGTGCCTTTCTTTAATTAGCAGCTTTCCTTCTTTATAAAAATAATGTAATGGCACATTAACAATTGATGACATCTTAGAGGCTATGTCAAAAAGTAGGTTGGTTCTTAAGTACCACTGGCTTAAAGTAATGGGTGTAAGAAGATTCTGGCTATAAATTTGATACCTGTCCCTTATTAAAAACCATGGGCAGAAAGTGAAGAATGATTATATATGACAAAATATCATTTTCATTTATAACAAGTTAAACCAGTAGCTGGACTGTACTATCCATAGTGCCAGTAATGGTATTTTAAGATTGCCATTGGGGAGGGGGCTTGATTCATATAAATAATAAGTGTATTCCCTACTCTAAAGAAGTAAAACATGACAAGTATTAGTTATACAGTAACTAATATACCAAATGACAGTGAATTAGTACTCATTAACTACATTTCTGATATCACATATTATTTCTATTTTCATTTACTTTAGTTAAAAAGCTTTACTTTATAAATTCTTAAGGTTTTCACTTTTAATTGACTTCATTAAGAGTCCAAAAAACTAGCTAAATTAAACTAGCTAAATTCTGCTAAAGGAGTGCATTTGTAATCAGATTAAATAAATATATTTTAATAAATACTAGATTTGAAGAAGATAATCTTGAAAGAATGCTGTATTTGCTTCAAATAATTTATATTATGTACAAAACATGAAACCCTGAAATTAGAAAATTAGATTTCTCGATATTGATGAGAATACCAGTGGAGATGACTTTCACTGGCACGAGCTGGTAAATCTTCTTTCACCGATCTACATTTAAGATGGGAAAAGAATTCTTCTGAATGACTTCCATTATTTGGAGACTTCTCCATAAATTCTGTAAACGGATTTATAGACGGCTTCCACAACAACTTCTCCACATAAGCTGAAAGCCAGGAAATATTTTAGTTATTAAACTTATCATTTCAATATTCTTTTCTTCTATCATTACCCTTTAATAATAAGATAAAGATCCTAAGGATGTCCAAAAGAATAACATTTCAAAGATAAAATCAAAATTATAACTGCTACTCATTGTTATACTAATTCAAAATAGTATCAAAATGGCATAGCACAACCATTCAACAACTGTCAATTTCTATACATTGTTTCCGAAAGGCCTGGTATTTTCTACATAATTAGAAGAGTGTAGATATCTTTATTAACAGTCTATTTCTTGAAGTATTACAGTAATATTTTAATCCAGGAAGACTAGAAAGTTAATATAAATACAACGGTAAAACCCATCCAATAGGAAATACATGTTATTTATGCCTAGAACCAAAGAAATTAGCATATTTTTGAAAATATTTGGCAACAATGGCTACAAATATGTTATTCTTTTAAAAGCAGACTTTTCAAAATTAAGTTCCTTTATTCTTATTCCCAGCTCAATCTAGGATATTCTTTTGTAATAACGAATAGACAGATGTCATTACTTTCAAATTTTACTAAGTGATCTAATTGTTTTCACTGAAACTTGGAGTCGTCATTCCAAAAACATGAATATTTATGAATTTCTTCAAAACTACTCCATTTTAAGTAATGAGTTAGAGCTTCAGCATCATTAAGGTTGTGTTTTCACAACTCTAATAATATATGGTAATGTGTCTCCCTGACTTCATTTTATGTTTACATAAAATCAGAGGTTATAAAATTTTCTGCATTTTTATCAGATATTTCTTTGTGATTTAATTTTATTTTCTATATTACAAAATATATTATGTTCAAGAATTTTTAATACTTAAGGTAGATGTGAAATAAATTACAATATTTAATTAGCAATTCAGAAATCTTCCAAAGTATCTATAAAATGTACTTTTTTGTCTGAATATTCTATATACTACAGAGACAAATATTTAGGATACAGGCCAATGAAGTATGCTCACATTTTTCAAACACCAGCAATTGAAGTCCAAAAGCAAATGCTAAATAACCTACATATAGTCTAAGATGATCCACTTGAATGCTGCAAATATGCAACATCTATTATTAGGGTATAACAATATTTTGAGCTATCAATAGACTACAAAAATTAAAAATACACAGATACACAAAATCAAATGAAAAAACAAACCTAAGGGTTAAGAAGAATATGCTCTGGATAAGTCACTGCAAATCAAGAAACTCATTTGTTCAGTTGCGATAGCTACCCCACTCAGAGAGAAACTGGTATTTATCTTCCATCCATTCACTTGTTTAAATATTTGTTTCTCTGTAGACTGGAATCTGAAGAAAGAATGTCTTATTTATATATGAATCCTCAGCACCTACAGGCCTTGTAAAAGCTAAGCAATAATTGGAGGAAAGGACACAAGACAGCCCTTAATGAACACAATGAATAAAGTTCTTGTTTCTTTTCATTTATTCACCCCTTGATTCATCTTTTTGGGGATCATTTAAAAAAATGGTTCCTATATTTGAAATAAAAATTTTAAAAATAGTGTAAGAGGATAGAGATCTTCAATGTGTAGAAAATATTTTATGAGATAAGACTCAGTATATTACCAGTATTTTATTAACAAATGAGTGCTTACTTGGCTTCGCAGCCTACTGGCAGGGATATACACAACTTTTCTAAAAGTTTTATCACAAGATAAAGTCATCAAACAATATTTCTGCTTCATCAACTATAATTGGTAACTGTGTCTTATCTTAAAGGGTAAACAAATAAAATTAACACATTGTAAAAACAGATTTTAGATTTTAGTTCAACTTTCTAAAATGTTATCTTCAAAAGCAAAGAACTGTACAAGTCTCAGATATTTTCATAGAAATTATCAACAATCATCTTCTCCAGGTTAAAGATTGTTCAGAGGAGATTCCAAGGTGCTCTAATATTTTTGTGTTGTAACGATACTATAACATAAAATATATATGTACTGAACACAAACATAATCATTTTCTTTAGCATAAAAAGTCCTACCTTTACAAAAAATGCTAGCATTTTAGAGCACAAAATGTATTCTTGAATAGAAAAGCAGACATTTTACAATAAAATGTTTTCAGTTACGCAGAATATACTGCTGACAAATGTACTTTTGTACAACTTGTCACGTATTCTGTAAACATGTCTAATGATCATATCCTTAAAGATCAGCAACTTTTAAATATTCTAACATGTTTAAAGAATTAAATTTCCTATGCAGAGACTACTTTGCCAGTCTACTGCCGAAAAAGCATGTACTTAAAACTTTTTCCAGGAGTTCTCCTGGGTTATGCTGATCCAGCTACACTCACTAAACTATGTTCCATTTTGGCCAACAACAAACATTTGTGGGATGGTTGTTCAGGGACAATGATACCAGCTGTGGTCAGAGAAAAGAAAGATCATCATCCATGTCTTTCCTTAGCATCCTTATAGACTAAGTAAACTAAACTGGCATCAGATAAAGATGTATTTAAAACTAATCTTTCAAAAGAGAAAAGCATATGAATCCTGAAGATTTTAATTTGTTTTACCAAACACCAATTCTTGGAAACTAACTTCCACTGGCTTCAAACACAGCTTCTATTGAAAATTTCACCACAAAATATTCAACAAGGAACACAAAGTAGATGTAGGAATGCTGCCTTTTTCTCCCACTATTCTGGATACTACTAACCAAAAGTTTACTAGAGTTTCATTTTAGACTCCATAATGAAAAGGAAAAATGTATAGGAAACTGGGAAATAGGCAAAAAGGAAGAATACCTAGAGCTGGAAAATAGACTTTATGAGTAAAAACTACAAAAATTGGAAAAAAACATTTTCTAATAGAGGTTAGCCTAGATAACTAATTAGCTAATGCCCGTCTCCGATGAATACAGAGGGATTTATATTTAAAAGATGGGCTGCATACTAAGAAGAATGAAATACTACCATTTGAAACAACATGGATAGAACCGGAGAACATTATGTTAAGCGAAATAAGCCAAGCACAGAAAGACAAATGTCACATGTTCTCACTCGTATGTGGGAGCTAAATATTAAAAACAGTTGATCTCATGGAGACAGAGCAGGAGAATGACGGTTACTAGAGGATGGGAAGGGTAGCAGAGAGGGAGGCAGCGATAAAGTGGGGATGGTTAATGGGTACAAAAATATAGTTAGACAGAATGAATGATATTTGATAGCACAACAAAGTGACTAAAATCAACAATATACTTTAAAATAACTAAAAAAAGTGGAATTGGGATGTTCCTAACACAAAGAAATGTTAAATGCCTGAGGTGATGGATACCCCAATTACCCTGATTTGACTAATACACATTGTATGCCTGTATCAAAACATCACATGTACCCTGTAACAATATACAACTATTATGTACCCATAATTAAAAATAAAATTGTTTTTTAAAACTATACTAAATAAATAAATAAAAGATGGGCTGCAGATTGGATAACATGGGGAGAAAAGGTGATGGCAACAGTGACTGGTCTGTAAATATAGGATATGTATTTCAAGGCTCAAGTCCCCCTCTTTCCCAAAGTATTGCCCTGATTGCTCCGTTACATCAAGAACTCTAAAGAACTAACAGTATTTTTTGAATCATATAGTTTAGAATTTAATTGTTCCATAAATGCTTATATTTTAGTTTTTTAAAAAACTTACCACTAACCTTGTGAGGGTAAATATCGTACCCATCACCCTCTGCCCTCAAAAACTGCCTAACAGTGCGGGGCATAGATTAGGTTCTCAAATATAAGTTAGGGTGACCAAATCATTGACTGTTCATACTGGAGCACTTTTGAGATGGAGGAAACCCTACACAGATCCTAGTTACCGAGGAGCAGAATGGACCATAGGTGTTCCAAATATTGTCTAATTCCAAAAAAGATCAGCACCCTTTATCAGGTCAACAGGAAGCATTTTCCTTTCCTTCAACATCATGACAACTGCTGTCATTTATTGAGCAGGACATTGACCGACCTTAGAAACATTATTTCACAAAAAGTTTGACAAGGTTGCTATTAATATCCAAAAGCTACACATAAGGAAACTAAGTCTTAGAAAGGTTAAATAGCTTGCTAAGATTACAAGTAAGGAGTTGGTGGAATTCAGTTTTGAACTAAAAGCCATGAGATACTAAAATATAAACATATATAAAAATCTACAAAGCAAAAAGTAACACACGAACTTGCCTTAATGCAGTTGGGTTTTAACTGCACTCATAAATTCAATTTAGAGTCAATTTAGATTCAGCCAAAAGATGAAAACTGTTCTGTACAAGGAAATGAGGAATGAATAAGGTTGAGCTACTTGAAGGCACAGACCCCAAGTCTAAAGAAAGGGCAGACAGTGACCAGACCACTAAAATCCACTGTGCTAAAGACTGTGACAGGAAACTCATAGAGTACCTCAAAAGCATGCAGAAGGACAGCCAATGCTAACTTGCAGAATCCCGGGAGACCTCCCAGCAGAGGTAGAACCCCAGTTGAGTCCTGCAAAACAAGTCTGACATAGGCAAAAAGGAAGAGAAAAGGCATTCGGGTAGAGGGTTCAGCACTGGCACGGAAGCGGAATCGTGAGGGGGCATGACTTGCAAAAGGGAAGTGGTAAGAGGAAGGGAGACACATTGACTGTATGCTAAGCTCAAGAGCTTGAATTTTTTTCCCAAAGGTTAAGACAGAACAATAATTAAATAATTTGAGCAGGGGAATGACAGATCACAAATGCATTTTTAAAAGATTAATCCAGTGGTACTTTGAAGAATGGACTAGGCAGATGGAAAGGAGGAAAGTGGAAGCAGTGAAACTGGTTACTTAGGGCTCCAGAGAGACGAAATTTTGACATTCTTTTCTTATAAAAAATTTTGAAGAAACCAAATAAAAATTGCTTCCACTGGTGATAGAAACATGAAAAACAATGAAGGAATCACAATTAAAATGCCAGAAAAACAAGGGATCAGCACAGAAAGAAGTGGTCATATATGAATACAACACCTAATTTACCCATGACAATCTGAATGGATTGCTCCACATGTAATTTTCTAGATAATCGTACTTTATCCATTTAAGTACCAAAATTAACTTAGGTTTGAAGAATACCTTTTAAAATGTCTTCCTTTTCTCTCTTCCTCCCTTCTCAGCATACAGGTAGACTGAATATAACATAACCATCCCTTGATGACCCAGAAGCAGCATATTAAAATGATAGAATACTGAGCCAGACTCATAAAACATCAGTTCTTAATCCTTACTAGCCACCTGACGTGGACAAGCTTTAGCCATACTGGGCCTTGGTTTTCTCTTCTACAAGATGAAGAATATCCTTTGCCAGCCTACGGTCAGGTTGAAAAAGAATGAAGTAGAAGCACTTACAGGTCTTTTTTGGGTTTGTTTTAATTTAGGGCCCCTCTGACCCACTCTGTTGGGACTGCTTTCTCGCCAGGTCTTCTCTTTAAAATTTTTCCTCTTTAAAAAAAAAATCATCCTGAATCAACCACCATTCCTGAAATTACTTGCAGGCCTGAGTTATTTATATAGAGAACCAACTGCACAAAACAATTCTTTCAATATCTATTTGTTCTTTGCAGAATTATTACAAAGAATCACCAACATAGACCTAAACTGAGTGAGAACTACTAAAACAGACTCCAGGGGAAAACACTGACATCTGACAGAACCGTGCCTAGTGGGTTGATGTTATTTCAACCTTACTGCTATATTCACCCCGAGTCTTATTCATGTGTATAGAGCAAGCACAATGAATGATTAAAAACAAAGCCATTTTCTCATATCTTTGGGTGCTTGCGATACAAAACCTATACGATTAGCACACATTAATTATGAAATTAGCAGAAGAAAACGAGAAGCAAAAGATGAATTACGAACATGTTCATGATATTCTTACTGTAACCAGAATAGTATTAAACGAATTTTAAAAGTAAATAGGCTTTCTGTGGTTTGCTCCTTTAACCATAACTAACGAAGTGGTGTTCAAATCTACTCCAAAAACCTCATTCATTCGAAAACACCTGAAACCTTACTATGCGTTAGGTGATAGGGAAACTTTGTCTTCAACATGTACTTTATCTCCAAGAGCAGTCACGCGGTCTGGTCACGGTTATTCTCAGTAAAGCAGCAGCATCGCTCACTAACCACCTATATTCGGTACCTCCTGTATGGCACTGCATTTACTAAATCTTTTATCACGACCACCCAAAGTGACTATAATTGTCCCCATTTTACAGATAAGGAAACTGAAGCCAGGAAGTGACCTGCACAAAAACATACTGCTGATCCAGTGGCAGAGCTGAGACTAAATGCAAGTCGGCTTCTAGCGCTTTCCAGGACCCTAAGCCAATGACGCAATAAAGGGGTCTCTCATATGGGCTGGAATCTAGAGGGATCCTAGAGAAGAAATTACTTCCTGAGGCTTCCTGGAATATGTCTCATTTATGGAGCCTCGGGGCTGCCCACGATCTGGTATATAATATGGTGGGCGCTTAAAAGCCAGCCGAATGATTAAGAGAGCAGTATTTCTCAGAGAAACGTTGCCATACCAGGGAACGGCCCGGTCAGGGCCTCCGTCTGAACAAGCCCACCTCACGCTAAGCTCTGCCCTGATGGGAGTAATCTCGCTGCCTTTTTCACAGGCCAGCGAATGAGTCTGGGGGAAGCGGAGGATATGCGCACAAGGGTCCTGCTCTTAGTGGGCGTGAAGGTCTTTCATTTCCGGGGCCCACCGCCGCCCTCGCGCGACAGCTGCCCCGCGGTAAACGCCGCCGAGTAGCCAAGCTTCCCACACAGAGTCCGCCCCCACCGAAAAGGCGTCCCTACGCGACCGCCGCAGCGTCAGCACGTCGCTGTGACGTCAGCCCGCCACCGCTGCAGTATAAAAGGGACCAGAGGCATCACCGAGGTTGTAGTGGAAACCCTGGGAAGCGTACCTGTGTTCTGCAGCCCTGGGTCAGCTATGAGGAAGCGGGAGGCAGCAGGCAGTGTAGTAGGCCAAGACTAGGAAGGAAGGCAACGGACGCGAGGCGGCAAGCAGGCGAATTCCTAGAACTGCTTACGGTGGAAAAGTGCCCGCCAGTGTGAGACCGGAACAATAGCGGAGGTAGCAACCGGCAAGTGGCTTCTCTGGCAACGGCCGCCCCGCCCGTCGGCGCTCGCAGCCAATTGGGAAAGCGCACGCAGCGCCCGTTGCTATTGGCGGGAGTGGGGGGCGGGGCCCGGCCGAGGCGCTTGGTTTCTGTCGTCGTTTCTCAGATAAACTTTTTTTTTTTTAAAAGATTTTGTTTTACAAAAGGATCAACATTTGTGTGTAGTTACCGAAAATCTTAACTGAACCAGAAGGGAAATAAGGCTAATTCCGAATTTTCTGACGCTTGGACTCGAAGTGCCCTGCTTTTTGCTTTTTAAAGGGGAGATTTGAAAAAGTGAAGGGAACTGGAAGAAACGTCGTTTTAAATGTATGGTATTACTGTTTTAGCTGAGATCCTTACCTGGGCCTCAGGTTTTTTCCTGCTAAATGAGGGAATCTGATGGTGTTCTCCAAGATGCGTTCAAGGTCTCAAATTCTTTTATATCCGCGCTACAGCCAGCTGGCATGGGTTATAAACTCCCGAACAGGCAACGCAAGATTTTATTTGGAAAAATAAAAAAACTTTATTCAACGGCTCTACTTAATATTCATGTTAAGAATCGTACACCAACGTATTAAGTTCACAAATAGAGCAGCTATCAACTGAGCAGTTTAACCATGGCATGCTGCTACCTAATCATTTGTTTTGCTGAAGAATATTTCCCATTGATAATTCCAGCAACGCTTTTTCCCACCAGTACTGTCATTGTTGAGCAAAAAGTTGATGAGACTTAAAAGTGCATTCATAATGAACACATAATTGTTCCATATATGTCAATGCTGAAAAGTACTGGGGGTTGGGATTTAAGTATATAATGTGTCACTAATGGACTGTGATCTTTATCAAGTCAGCTAACTTTTCTGGGCCAGTTTTGTCAGAAAAAAGCTGAGGAGAGGGACAGGTGGAGTTGGAGCAAGGAAAACGAACAAGTCCGAGGGCCCTTCCAGCGCTAACCTAGAATTCTAGCTAACCTTGCTAACTTGTCATAATTGGAGAAACTATGCTCCTTTTATGGAAATTAGGCTCCTTGTATGAAAAATGCTTAATTAAATCGTATTGGTATTAGATGTAACCACCTTTCTAAGACATTCAAGGGAAATTAAACAAAATCTCAGATTTCTTAAAAATAATTATGTAAGATTCTCTCAAATTATTTTAACTGAATTGTCCAAGAAAATATGGCATCCTTCATAAAGTAGATCTAATCTGTTCCTAATATCTGGTTGGTTAGTGACTTTTGGGATAGAAGGATCCCTTATTTCATTGTTATTTAAATGGGAAAAAATTCATTTCAGTTCATCCAAAAACTCCAATTTCCCAAGCTATCATTCAATCCTCTAGACCACCTATGAAACAATCTACGAAGGATTTCTGCATAATTTAAAGCAGGGGCCAGCATGTTTTTTAGGTAAAGGGCCAGTTAGTAAATATTTTAGCTTTTCCAGGTCATATGGTCTCTGTCATACTATTTAATTCTGCCATTGTTGTACGAAAGATGCCATATGTAAGCATATGAACTTGACTGTGTTTTAGTAAAACTTTGTTTACAAAAATAGGTACTGTAGTGGGCTAGATTTGACCCACACGATTGGTGTGCAGATCCCTGATATAAAGTATTTAAAACATTGAAGTATTAGTGGTGCATTTGTGTGTAGAATGCAACAGTGCAATTTTGGATGGAAACATGGCAACAAATATGTACTATACTGTAAAAATAGCAAACAACTAAATAAAGATACTTGAACACAATCCTTCAGCAAAATTAAAAAGCAATTTAAAAATGGCGTGGTGGTATATTATACTGTTTCCAAAGATAGGTTCCAAACAATTCCTTTCATCCCTGTACACACATCAAAAGTATAATCTATTTCTCATTCCCTTGAATTGGACCAAGGTGGTGAAAGTGATGCTGGGCCAGTTCCAAACCTATTCCGTAAGTGGCCTAGCAGGTTCTGCCTTCCTCTCTAGGGAGCCAGTTACTATGTAAGAAACACAATTATCCTGCTGCCCAGAGAAACCCAACCAGATCCCAGCTGTTTCTGTCACTCACCTGAGGTACCAGACATGAGTCATAGACTTTCAAGGCCCAGCTGTGTTCCGAGCTGAATGCAGTAGTGTGAGTGACCATAGCCAGTACCATGATCCAAGGGGAAGTAAGATGAAATAACTTTCATTTTGAGGAGATAACCCAATATATCCCAGACCACTTGACCCAAGAAAACTCACTGAGGTAGCAGGGCCCTGAATTTTCGTGTGGTTTATTCCCCATTCTCTAAATTGCATGTGTTCTTGCCAAGGACTGGTGGCTTCAGCCACATAAATAAATTTCCAATATATGTCTTATATATGGGTCACATTGAGTTTAGTGTAAGTTACTAATGTTTACCATAATGATTTATTGGTTCCTTATGGGAAATCCTTACTTATTAAAATGTTATTGATTGAGCCAAAATTAACAATTCCTTATTAGTTTATTATTACTGGTAGTCATAAAACAAAGGCTGTATTGGTCGTAAATTAATTTATATTTACTTTGGAAATGTATGGAAGCTTAGCAGACATGCAGAATATTGGTCTCACCTGGACCTACTAATCTGCATTTGAACAGGTGATTCTTAGGCACAATAAAATTTGAAAATTACCGCTTTAAATAGCTTTCGGAGGTCCCTGCTGTTCGCTTCTGTTTGCTGAGAATTTTGTCTGAAGATTCAGAGTCCTGGACACCTGCACACCAAGAACAGAAGGAGCCCCAGTCCCCTAGCTGCCAGATCTTTCAACTGGTTGGAGTTGCTTCTAGTTGTTCACAGGGCTGGTAGGGTGAAATGGGGTATTAGGAGCAGAAGAAATAGAGGAAAGAGATCAAAAAAGACCTGCTACCCCTTCTCAGTGGGGTTGGGAGCAGCAGGACAATCTGGCGAAGCCCTGGGGGTCTCAGATAACAGGTTGAGGACAGAGTCAGAACAGGAGGAAAACAGAAGGGGAGCCCAGGAAGAGGAATTAAGATCTTGTGCTTCTACTTCTGTGTACTGCTCTGAGTCTCCATGGGTATTTGTCATCTCCTTAAAAAGTTCCTCTACATTTCTGCCTTTTCTTTTTTCCTGAAAAATAATGACGGTAATAAAGATAATATCTTACATCCACATGATGCTACATAGTATTTGGTACATAATAGATATAACAGTATTTTATAGAAGGCAATTTTATACCTGTTTTGTAAATGAGAAATATTCCATACCTTTCTCTCATTTTCTTTATTGGGTTATCATTAAAAGTAGTTCTTGTTTTCCATGCATTCTGACAAATTTTGAAGGGTTTTTGTGCATGAGTGTGCACAAGATAATCTGCTGAGTTATTGCCACAGTGAATCAGATAAGGAATGTGAGGAAAAACAATACCATTAAGTAGATCAACCCCCTTATTTTAGAGATGACAAAACCAAGCTTCGAGAGTTTAAGTGATGTAATTAGGATCTTGCAGCAAATGAGTCAAACCAATATCTCTTGCTCTTTACCTTACACAGTACACTCTACTGATACACATGGGATATATTTTAGAAAATCCATAAGCTTAATATTAGCCTTATATTCAAGACAGATCGCATTTAAATGGTCCTCAAAAAAGATACTACTCTTACTTTTCTTTAAAATAATTTCCACAGAAGGAGAATTCAGAAGTTCCTGTGACTCATGAGATTAAATGTGCAAAAGTGCTTCAAAAACTGCAAAGCATCATAGAAAAATGAAGGATTGTTTCTAATAATGTCTGGGACCCACATGTCTTTATCACTGGGAAGGTCTTCACAAAATCCAAATTCAGTGCCTCCTTTTGCAATGTGGGACAGTCCCTGTTTTGTTCAATTTTGGAAACTTTTCATCATCAGGTTCCCAAGCAGCTATCTCTGAAAGCTACTTGGTTTATCTTGACATGCTCAATTCTGTGTTTATGTTTCATTGTGTTTCACCTTTGTTCTTGATCTCCATGCTTTGGCATGGTGGTGATTCAACAAATGGCTTCCCAGATCCTATCTGGACCATCCACTCTGTTGCTTTGCTTTGAAAATGAGTATAAATTTGAAGAAAGTGGGATAAGGGGGGTATAAAATGTGCTGTCTGAGTCCTTGGCAAACTCTGTGTTTGTTTAAATTCTTAGTCTTTACAATTCGTCTCACTTCTATTTTGATTTATTTCATAAACATTGCATAAACTAAAGTGGCCCATGGGCTTTGTAGCCCAACCACGCAGTGGACTATATGTACTTTCTTCTTCTAAATGGAATTGTTTGAATGAAAGCCTGATAGGAAATAATCCAAAACTTTCTTTGATTCCTCAAGTTGTCAAATCTCCTGACTTCTGTGACACCAATCGAATATGTTATTCACTTTGACTGTGGATCTGTACCAGCAGACTCCACAAAAAGAAATAGTCAGACAGGCTGTTCTGGTGCCAGGTTGAACTGCAGATTCAGACAATGAACAAAGATGTGCTTTAGATTCTTCTGTTACTGAAATTGAATAACCCTTATTTTCTTGAAAGCAAATAAAAGCAGAGCAGATTCCTAGAGTTTATGTAACATTGAAATAAACACCTGAAAATTGTATTCCCATTTTCCTTCACTTTAGGTATATTTTTATTTCTCAGATATCATTAAAATCTATAGACGTGACTAGTAAATTTTTTTTAATGAAAGGATAAAATGTTTATTTTCCCAAAAAGTCACACTTTATCAGAAGAAGATGCTCTGCTCAGGAATGACTTTTAATTCATTCAGTCAAGTCAGTTTTCTCCAGCTTTTTGATTTTGTCTCCAGAAGGGTCAGCCTGGTGAGAGGAGAAGACGGTGAAAAGTGGCCTTCAACTGGCTTAGCCCCAGGCCTGGTTGCTGACAGCAAAAAGGGTTCTGAATTGTAGGCTGGAAAAGAGGTGGTGGGAAAAGGCTCTCGGGAGTGAAAGTGATTCCCAAAACAGGATCAGAAAATGAGTCAGCAGCCAGGAATCTCATAAGGCACAAATGATGAAAGTGGAGTTCAGTAAAGTGGGCAGACCTGGAAATTGGGTTCCAGAACCAAAGAGCCAAAAAGCAGGTAGACAGGAAGGGATGTCATGCCTAGACTTTCAGTCCAGGCTAAGCAAAACTTAAGTGTGCTTGTTCAGGTTTTCACCCAGGTGAAGTTAGACAAGGCTGTTCACTTATCGCTGCTCTTCATAAAGCTGTAGGCACTCTGTAGCCAGTATTCTCCACCTCCACATCCTAAGGAAGGTATTGTAACTGTTGATTAAAACACGCAGAGTGCTGAATGTTAGTCCTCAATTGCACCCTCAGCCAGTGAACAAGTTATACAAGTGTACATGATGGCAAGAAGAAACTTCCATGATTGTTGGCAAGTTTAATTTTGAGCATATTGGTTGCTCATGCAAATATTTTTTTCTTAAAATCACAAGAGATTGGCATAAAAAAATAAACTAAGGAAAGTTGAAACGAAGTGCATTTTTCTACTCAATGAGTCACAGTTACAGGCAGTGCCTTTGGAATTGCCACACTTCTAGCCTTCCAGTCTAGACACAGTGTGAGAGAGTGGAAAAAAACCTGCTGCTAGGAATCAGTTTCAGAAGACAAGGCAGCTCAGAAGGTCTTTGAGCTGTAGGGTGAGCAACTTGGGCAGCCATGTTGTGACCAGTGACATTCCATTCTCCAAAGACCCAAGGGGAGCACCAACATCCAGGAGCTGCCGGTCAAGAGAGAGCAAGAGGAAACTACTCTGGAACAGAAGAGATGCTTTTGAGGGAACAAAGTTGGGGGAAGCATTTTTACACTATAACCCAGGACTCCTTCATGATCCTAGCTTTTATTTCCTTTTCCTGACTCCATTCATTCATTCATTTAACAGAGAGTTTACTGAGCTAGGTGCTGGGAAGGCAGTAAATAAAAACAGACACCACCCTTCTCTCATACAGCCTACAGCTGGAAGCCACCACCCAATTACACAATGTAAATGTGACATGGCACCCTTGATCACGCTTCAGAGGACAGTTGTCTGATGCTATGCAGCCATGAAAGAGGGGGATTTGACCTCAATAGGGAGCTCAGGCAAGGCTTTCAGGACAGAGCTGGAATTTGAAGGAAAAGCAGATGAGAAGCAAGAGAAATTCCATGCAGAGGGACAGGAAGGGAAAAATACTTCCCCTTCAACATCCTTCAACATTGCAGATCTTACATTTCATTTCTAGTTTCTTGAATTCTCCCACACAGTCCTTCACCTACAGGCTTATGCTATTTAGCCTCCTCCCCACCCTCATCCACTCTATCTTGGTTAACCCTTGCTCATCCTTTTGTCTCAGCTTAGATGTCACTGCCCTTAGATAATCTCCCCTGCAGCCCATCTGGAGCCTGGCATAAATGCTTCCCAGTGGGTTGTAGTTGCCCTCAGTGCTTAACCTTACATAACCCACCATCTTCCCTCTTAGGGTGGGAGCTCCTTGGACACATGAACTGAACCTTGTTTGCTGATATGCCCAGTGCCCACCACAGTGCATTGAGTTAATAAGCAATAAGTATTTGTAAGAGGAAGGAAGAAAGAGTTGTATATGCCAACTGATGGTAGTAATAATAATGATAGCTAATATTTATACACTGCTTACTATATGCTAGGTACTGCTCTAAGCACTTGAATATATTAATTAATACTTCTCTCAACAAAGCTATGAGGTGGATATTATTAGTTTCCCAATTTTATGGAACCTGTTTAAGTCCCAGTTCCTCATCTGTAAAATGGAGATCATAATGAAACTTCATAAAATGAGAATTACAGTACCTAAGCAAAGTGCCTGCATAGTAAGAGCTGATCAAAAACTTTCTGTTATGATTGTTTTCCAGGGTAAAGACAGGGGGCAAAAGACCTGGTTCAGAAGACTCCAACCCTTGGAGGAGGAAGAATTACACTGTACTGCCCCTGAAGATGGCCAATAGAGCAGAAAAGGGACTGTATTGGTGAAATCCCTGTTGAGATCAGGGACAGATCCTTCCATGCCTGTGAAAGACACTCCACTACCCAGTGACCTTCGAGATGGGACCACAGCAGTAGAGAGTGTGCAGGGGGCTGAAGTCTCAAGATTTGCTTGCTGTGAACCTCTAACCCAGTGAATAAAACTTTTTCCTGAGCTTTACAATAGGTGTCACTGCGTGTGGAGTTCTTATGCACAAAGATAGGAGAGAAAGAGGTACCTAGCATAATTTGGTAACAGAGAGAACATGATATAGTGAAAAACAATGGAATTTTGGGTCAGTTGGTCTCATACTAGCATGTTGATTTTACTCCCAACCTTGCACAAATTACTTAGATGTTCTGAGCCTTAGTTTTGTCACCCATAAAATAGACACGATTAAACCTATCACTCAATAAACAGTTTCCTCCCCCACTGGCTAATTTTCATAATTAATTTGTAAACTTGAAAGCATTTTGTAATTATCAGGTATTATTAATCAGTCATAAAATATTTGTGAAGGCTGCTATATACTAGATGCTGTGATTGGTACTGAGGAAATGGAAGATTGGCTAAGGCAGGGCCTTGCCCTCAAGAAAGCTACTGAAAGAGAAATTCATTCTTTTCCCTGGTCCAGAAAGAAAAAGCAGTAAGGCCAGAGGGAAAGGCCCAGTAGCCTGCACAGGCAGCCAAGTTCCTGGCACTTGGCTCTCCCTGGGGTATACCTGATACTTGACCCCCATCCATCAGCTGAGAGCTTGCCCAGACTACCTGACCCAAGGGCTCAAGGGACAGGGCTGCAGGAGGGATTTCCAAATCATCCAAATAAGCAGGCAAGGGAATCTTACAACAAACAAAAAAATGACTTGCTGGCAGTAGGAAGTAATTGTGCCAACTGATGGAGGAGGTTGTCAAACACAAGGAGAGGAAAATCACTACAGATTTCTTTGTTTCTATAGCAAGTAGATAGTAAATACACTGATTTCTAGCCCAGCCAGCAAGACCTCTCACTTTTTAGCTCCTTTTGTCTTATTTCCTTCTTCCTTCTGAGAAGATAGAAAATGAGTAAGGTGCAGAAGGTTTCTTACCCAACTGTGATTCAGGAGGAAGCTCAGCCATGGAACAGGCAAGTGTGGCATTGCCTAGAGAAAAAGGACTTGTAGAGACAGGTTCCAGATAGATCCACCCCAGATTTTTTAAAGAAGGCACCTCCTTCATCATACGTTCTAAGACCTTCCAAGTTCAGGAAGAAATCATCTGCATCAGCATCGACAACCTGGTACAATGCACCCAGCAGGCCCAGTGTGAGTAAACCAGAGGCTCTTCTACAACATGACCCACAGGGACAATGCAGGTCTTGTTTGCAGCCTGAAGTTTGTGACTCTCCTGGTTGCTCTAAGTCCGGAACTCCTACCCCTGGGAGCTGGAGTGCAGCTTCAAAACAATGGGTATGATGGATTACTTGTTGCGATTAATCCTCAGGTACCAGAGAATCAGAACCTCATCTCAAACATTAAGGTGAGTGGCAAATATGAAAATAATACCATTATCTCATTAGATCAGACCTGTAGCTTTCTTTAAAAAGCTAATAACTCCACCTGGTTTGTATTTGAGTCATAAAGAGAGCAGCATTTCTTAAAGATAGCATCAAAATTTATGATAACGGCTAAGTCAGTTTATTTATCTAATTCTGTGTAATCTCAGTTTACAGAATGCTGATCAAGCTCTCTTTTCTGTTGTTGTTGGTTACTACTAATTTTAGCTTTTTTGTTTTCCTACATGATTGTTTTTGGGTAACAACTTAGAAAAATAAGAACCCATTGTGGCAACAAAGACTGGATGTTTGACTGATGAGTAAGCATGATAGGGCTTGTTGAAATCATGTTGTTGGATTCCATCCTGATGGTGAGGATTCTCAGACAGAAAGGGTGGGAGTCTGTGTGGAGTGATAAAAAGTAAAATTATTTCTTCTCAATTGAATGTGCTTATTTTCACTTTAATATGACAAAGGAGAATCTTAGCTCTATTACTTAAGAGCCTCCTTTTGGTAATCCGGTAGTGAAATGAGTATTGTCATAAGGTGTGGCCTTGAACATGCCCACAGGTACACGAGGGAAGGACTTGTTCAATAAAAGCTTAAAAGCCTTTCACAACATTGGGAAAATTATGAAGGCAAGTACAGACATATAATTAATGTCTTAAAATCTCTTCCATATGATCATTTGAAGATTTTTTTCAGAAACCTTTACTCTTAAGTTTTCCCAAAGTCTGTCTAATACTTTCTCTAAAGAGAAATGGGCTCCTTCAAAATATTTTAAATATTTTTTATTACTACTTAAGTATAACCAGAAAACCAAAACATGTAGGATTTACAAGTGATAAAATAAGTTTTTCTTTTGTTTGGTTGTAGGAAATGATAACTGACGCTTCATTTTACCTATTCAATGCTACCAAGAGAAGAGTGTTTTTCAGAAATATAAAGATTTTAATACCTGCCACATGGAAAGCTAATAATTGCAGCAAAGTAAAACAAGAATCATATGAAAAGGTAAAGATTCGGAATTTCATGAAATGATCTTAAGGGCAAAAAGAAAACACCAAAATATACTATGCTCAAACTGTAAAAGTAAGAACTTAAGCAAAACCAAACCATTAATATTAATTACTGGGCAGAATTTTACTCACAAAATATATGTAAATAAAATAAATGAGTACAAATTATGGAGTAAAAAATAAGTAAAATGCTGTTGCCCAAGTAGCATCTCAGCAGATCTCTTTATTTTATAACTTACAGAGTCCTTTCTGAAATTTTTGGTTGAGGACCAGGAACTAGTTTTATCCTATCGAGGATAAGCTGTGACAGGAACAATTCCAATTATGATGATCTCCATTTACCATTTTGTTGAGCAGTTAACATGCATGTCCAGACAAAAACAAGCCACCCACATGTATAAAAATATGACTGTCTTCTCATGCCATTTTTAAAATTAGCAGAATTTCACATTAGCCCAAGTCCAGGATGCTATTTTTGAGGAATAAGGAGAAAAGAGAAAGGCAGGAAGGGTGTGGGTGGGCAGGGGAGTGACTACCTTTTCTTTTCCAAGCAAAGATGAACTTAACTTTAAAAGACTTTCACAAGCTGCCGGTCATGGTTAAGCACCCATGATGGTGTCTGGTACTTACTGGTATGCACATTGTAAATGAATGTTAAATAGTTTGGCAAAATTACTGCTTGAAGTCACTGTAAACAAAAGCCCATGACAGCTACCAGAAGGGCCAGGAGTAGTGGCCTTGAGAACTCAGCCCAGGGCTTCAGCATGGCGTGGGTTTGAGACAGTAGCTCTAGCTCTGACAGAATGACTCAGATGTGTGGCACACCTTCCCCCTTTCCTCGTCTCTGTCATTCAGTATGAAATTCCCTAAGTTTTTAAAGTTCTTATCTTTCCTATCAAGTTACTCTCTCAGAAAATGAGTGGTAGAGCAATCTAGATATGTACTCCAATGTCCTGAAGAAGCTAAAGAGACTTCTAAAAGCATTTGACTTATTACCAGATGAAAGCATTTGACAATGCTTGGGCATGGAGCTAGGTGGGTAGGGGAACTGGAGTAAACTGGGAAGAAAGCCAGTGTTTAAGTTTCAACTAAGTACCAGGCATTTTACATATATTATTAATTCTTGCATAGCCTAAAATTAGTTGCTGTTATCACAAATTAGGAAACTGAAGCTCAAATAAGGTATGGACTTTGTTCCAAGTCAAACGGCTAGTAAATTACACAGGCACAATTTAAATATCTATTTGACTCCAAAACCCATGCTCTTTGCACTTAGCTATGTTGTCTCTAGCTAGCTAGCTATAGCGATTGCGTTCATCCATTTGGCCTTCGTGGGACTAAGAAGTATTGGAGACAACCAACACCAAAACCAGATTCCCAAAGGTAGTATTCCTGATCCTAATGGAGAGGAGAGAAATAAATAAGTAAAGCAAAAGCGAGAATATGACTGAATAAAAAGATCAAAGGAAATAATAATCATTGAATGCTGTTCATTTATCTGTTGGATACTAATTCATTTAACTCCATAATGTCAATTAGGCAAAGAGTGAGTGATCATTATGTACAGAGGCCACGCTAGGCACTGCAGAGGACACAGGTAGTTTTTTTCCTTGTGAATCTGTAGCATATTGTAGGTAGGAAAAAGGGAAGGATTAGGAAAAGTAGATAAGAGCTGAATTACTATAGTCTTTAAGGTATAATGTAACCCCAAATAGCCTCTGATTATTCCATCCCACACAGAGTACTCTTTCCTTATTGCTACAGCACAAATTTCAAGGCATAGGAGTGAGATTTTGTCCACGCAATGACTATCCAAAGGCATGACCTCTTTAGCCTTTTTCATAGGTGTTGCCTTGCAACATCCTTGGCTCAAATTCTTATCTTTCTGAAAATAAATGTTAATTATTATGAAAGTCATTCATACTCATTGCAGAAAGTTAAATGTAGAAATAATGGGAAAATAAAAATGAAAATACTATCATCCTCTTCTCAGTGGCACACCCACACACAACATGTACACATATAGTACATATAGTGATAATTACATATATTGGTTCGTATTAGATCTATTGTTCCAAAATAGGCTTTTATTTTTCTTTTTTAACTTAACAACATAACTTTTAAGGGCAGGGCCAAGACAACATGTTATCTTTCTTTTTCAAAATAAGAGAAACAATGTTGTATATAAAATTATATTGTCTTGATGGTTATTTGAATAGATACTTACATTAATTTTGGATTTAAAAATATTGCATTTTAGCAATAATAACTGAAAAGAAGATGGCACAAGATGAAATATAACTACATTAGAATGATTGTTTTGCTGATCTAATTGGTTATGGGAATGAAAAGATAAATATTTAAAGAAACACATCCTATTGTCTTACACTGATGAAATAACACACAGAAAGTTGTTTACAAAACGCTGTAACATCTTACATTATGGTTCTGAATGATGTGTAAATGCTCTTAAAATTTCTTCAAATATTTTAATCATATTTTATAGTGTTTTATAGTATCAGACTTTTATAGTGTTGACTTTTGAGAATATTTTAATCTGGAAAATGAAAGGTCTAATGGAAATAAAGAAGCCTTATTGGAAATTTGAAATTAGAAATTTACTAAGCTTTTAAAACATAGATATTGTTGAAAGTGCCAAGTGATTTTGTTGATATTTGGCTGTGGGTGCATTTTAAACTCCATCTACAAGGCATTTTTTTTTAAATTCTGATTTTGAATTGGGGTATAATTACATACAGTAAAATGCACAGATCTTAAATATACAGTTCAAAGTGCTTTAACAAATATACACATTTATGTCACCATCATCACAGTTGAGATAGAGAGTATTACAAGGCATTTCTTTTAATTTAGGCAAATGTCATAGTGACCGACCGGTATGGGGCGCTTGGAGATGACCCATATACCTTACAATACAGAGAGTGTGGAAAAGAGGGAAAATACATTCATTTCACACCTAATTTTCTACTGAGTGATAACTTAACATCTGGCTACGGATCACGAGGTAAGTGGGACCAAAAAAAAATAACCACTGGACAGTACTATTCATAATACTCTGTCTTTGGTGCTAAAAGGGACTCAGAAAACCTGAAAGCTATCAAGAACTTGAACAGGAAGATAGACCACTTGTTCATGCAAAGATATGAGACGAAGTGAGTCAAAAATAGTTAAGCACCAGATTAGTGGTCCAAGCAAGAGTGCTATAAGACTCCAGGAAAGGAGAGATCATTTTGAGCCAATGGTGGTCAGAAAGGAGCTCATAGAGAAGATCTTCAAGGATGAACATTGTTTTGGTAACTGGGAAGAAAGGAGAGATTAGTGGGAAGAGTGTGAATAAAACTGTGGCAGCAGAAGAATCCGAGGCATCTTTGAGAGATAGGGAGCAGTAGACCTCACTAATGGTGCAGGAAGACTGTGGGCAAAGGGAGAAAATGCTCAAATGCACGTGGGAGCCAGGTGATGGACAACCTAAAATGCCCAGTTTATCGAGTCAGCACTGAAGGTTGATTAGCACAGGAGTGACACCACTGGAGTCGTGTTTTAAGAAGATTGAAACACTGTGGATTAAAACACTGTGTGTATAACCTGGCTCCATCAGATCAATGAGGGAGAAACTAGATATTAAGAGAATAACTGGGAGACATCCAGGTATGAGACCACGAGACTTCAAAAGAGTGGAGGCAGTGAGATGGGAAAGAGAGTATTAAGGACAATGAGGACTTCATATGTGCCAGATGTTCTGCTGTTGGCTTTACAAATGTAATTTTATTGAATTCTAACAACTCTAAGTGATGAAAAATATTCCAGAGTTAAGAGAGAGAGAGAGAGAAGTCTGAACTGCTACAGACTGAAAGACAAGAGATGTGTGTAGATGGCATTAAGGAACAAGGAACACACCAAGTTTTTGTCAGAAATAGAAGGCAGCAGTGTAAAGGAAAAATCCATGAGTCTGATTCAGGCCAGTTGATGGTGAGGCACAGTGGACTCCCTTGGGGAAAACGTTCAGCCTGTGGGTGGATATCAGCAGCTGGAGTTTGGGAGAGAAGTCAGGGTTGTAGGCCTGGAGACTGGTATTTAGTGGATGTGATCTGAGGGAGAAACTAGTGAGAACAGATCAGGTGATCAGGGGCTAACTATCCCAATCTAATTTTTTTGTTTTTGAGTTAACTTACAGTAGTGCCTTTCAAATAATATTTTAATTTTTTTACCCTACTTAAATCTAAATAGGTTTTGTTATCCTCTGTCTAGTTAGCAGGAAGTGGAGCAATACACTCTATAAAATATACTTTACAAAACACTTTGTAAAACTTTATAAAAATATTGATTTTTTTTTCATTCATGGTAACCACGAGGTGATAATAATCTCTGCACAAACTTATGATTTCATCAGAACTTCTAAATTTCATGAGTAGGCACAAATTTTCCCTCAACACTTTCAACTTGGACTGTTCCCCTCCCTTCCTTTGTCTCAAGGCCCAAAAATTACACAATATGCCACAGTCTTAGTCAGCACAGCAAATACTTCCTGGGTTCCCAGATCTTAAAATAATTCAAAAAGAAAAATGTGTGCTTTAAGAGGGGAGTTCATCTGGAAAACTTCTTTTGGGAGAAGTAAGTTTTGGTCTGAACTTTGAAGGAAATTTAAGACATACTACAACATTAGAAAGGTAGAGATAAAGTTATAAAGGATTTGATGCTAAGGATGAGGGTTTCCGTGAACTAAGAGTTGGACATAAACATAAACATGGAGAATAAAGGATAAAATAAAAGAGAAAGAACTATACAAGCTGGAGAGAAGATTCTATGATCTCCTTTTTTCTTTTTTGCTCCTTCCTCCTTCCCGGGCCCCTAGGTTTCAATCATTGCTCTAGATAGAAATAGAATACCTGCAAGAAAAAAAGAAAGCATGCTTGGATAGCATGGAATGAAGATTAGGAAAGCTGTATTTGCTCGCCTGGATGTGCTTCTTTCCCTTTTCCCAAACCCTGAACTTATAGGCCTCTATGAAGCTAAATAGAAACCTGTTAGGCAGCTTCATTGGGGAAATGAGAGGATGTGGGACTCCTCACTGCCTTCAAATACATGCAACAGGTAAATCACCGGTTTGCATTTATGGGGCCAATCATATTTTCATACTGCCTTTTTTTTATTATGGTTGGGGGTGGAGTAGGATGAGATGGGCATGGGGTGGGGGAGAGGAAAGTTGGAGAGGGAATTGGACTTCGACTCTTTGGAATGAGTATGTATAGTCAAGTAATGTCACATCTGCACTGATTAGCGAAGACCACTGCTGACATGTTAGGAGCTCAAAGCAAAAGCTCTCTCTTCCACAGGTAGAGTGTTTGTCCACGAATGGGCTCATCTCCGTTGGGGTGTGTTTGATGAATATAACAATGACAAACCTTTCTACATAAATGGTCAAAATCAAATTAAAGTAACAAGGTCAGTACTTTTTCTCATGTTTAAAATTCATTATTTATTCGACTCTAAAATTGTTTATAATTTAAGCAATTTTAAGTAATTTCTTCATTTAATTGCATCTAAAACTTAGTTGACAAGAAAGAGATCCTTTCATATTTCATTTCTTAAATTTTATTGATTTTCTAAAAAATTTGCAAATATTTATATGGTTCAAATATCAAAACAATATAAAAAGTCATAATTTTAGGTGTCTTGTTCCCACCACTGTCTTTGTTCTATTCCATTCCCTCTCATCCCATCCAGGTAACCATTTTGATTGTTTCTCATTTATTTTTTCAGTATTTCTTCAGGTAAATTTAGATAAATATGAATGTATATTTGTACTCTTTTTTTAATAATTGCATAATTTTCCACTGTGTGGATGTACCATAATTTATTCAAGCAGTCCCTTCTTGTTGGTCACAAGAGTTGTTCCCTATCTTTTGTAATTACCAATAATACAGTAGGTCATGACGCTACATGTATGTCATTTCTCATGTGTGCAGGCAGATCTACACATCCATTGAATTCTTCCAAGAATTACTAGGTCAAAGGGTACCCTCAACTGCGATTTTGTTAGATATTGACCAATTCCTAAGCGTGGCTCTGCTTTTCACTCCCACTGACAACATCTGAGATTGCTAATTTGGGAAGAAATCCTATTTTTTTTTCTGAGACATGGTCTTGCTCTGTTGCCCTGGCTAGAGTGCAGTGGCGTCATCACAGTTCACTGCAACCTCACACTCCTGGACTCAAGCGATCCTCCGCCTCAGCTTCTCGAGTAGCTGGGACTACGGGCTCACACCACCATGCCTGGCTAATTTTTCTGTTTCTTGTAGAGGCAGGGTCTCTCTGTGTTGCTCAGGCTAGTCTCCAACTCTTGGCCTCAAGCAATACTCTGCCTTTGGCCTCTCAAGTGCTAGGATTATGGGTGTGATCCACTACAACTGGCCAGAAGGAATCCTTTTAAATATCATCATTACATGTTCATTCTCTTCTTTCCCTAATGTCCAGTGCAAATGAGCTTAAAGGAGAACTGACTCCAGATATCGCCACTCGCATCTTTCCTTGGGCATCCCACAGTCCGTCTGGATTTCCTGGTATCTTTAGCTTTGGCTCTGTTTAGTTGTTAAGGCCCTTCACAATACAGAACCCCTTCATTAAGATCAAATCCTTTAAAATAAACTGGAGTGTATCTATAAATCAGTGAACTTTCTTAATAGAGCAGTTTTAAAATGTTTCATGTGTATCTAGCAAACTACAATCCTTGAAACAAATGATTATATAAGCTAGTCAAGAAGAAACACAAGGATTTCTAAAATAAACCCAATTCTCAGTTTCTCTTTCCATTTTTAGGTGTTCATCTGACATCACCGGCATTTTTGTGTGTGAAAAAGGTCCTTGCCCCCAAGAAAACTGTATTATTAGTAAGCTTTTCAAAGAAGGATGCATGTTTCTCTATAATAGCACCCAAAATGCAACTGCATCGATAATGTTCATGCAGAGTTTATCTTCTGTAAGTATGGCCTTGGGATGACGAACTCCTGCAAGATTCCTTCTCTTCACGTGATAGATTGGTATAAGTATTTAAACTATAAAACTGTTAAGATTCACTGTACTTTATAGTTTTCTTCTAGTTTTTGTTCTACAGATTAAAAAAACTAAGGCCCCCAAGATGATCGCCAAAAATAGATTCCTTTAGGAAAGTGACAATTTGCTTTCCAGGGGAGGAAATTTCACCAGCGGACTCTGGACACCACAAAATAAATTGCTCATATGGTGGTGTTCCTGTATCCTTTCATCAGAAAGTGTATGGGGTTAATGAGTGATATAACAAATGATTATATGTCTCTCACTTAAGGTAGAAAACCACTCTATATTTTAATTGCTTATCCTAATTTTCTTTCCCTTGTTTGGCATAGTCTAGAACTTAAGAAAGATAAGGTATCACCAGGGAAGTCAACTAACAGGTTTACAGGTTTAGAAACCCCACCTTGTCAGTATTCCATGCTAACTGACAAGAGACAAATCCAAAACACAATTTTTTAAATCACCATTTTAAAAGAGTATTCTAACTGTCGTGGGAATCTCATAGTTGCAGCTTCTGGCCAGTTTATCTTCTCTCTGAACAAAGCAACATGAAACAGCCATGGTCTCACCAGAAGCCTGCTCTAAGAGTATGGAATCAGAAAGGAGGGAGTTAGGTGATTCAGAGGGTTAGTGGTATCAGTATTCATGACCCGATATATCTATCCAAGTTCACAAAAACCTGAAAGTCACATGTGTGAGTCATCTCTCCACAGGGCTGGGAGCACTGCAGACTCATGCCTCTGTGGAACTTTCTCTTTATTTCCACAGTTGACCAAGGGCCCTTGGTTTGACACAGTCTTTTTTTTAGATAACTTTTTTTTAGTCCGGCTTAGTCTGATTTTAGTCAAGGCTAGGGGTCATTGTGTACCCTTAAGGTAATTTTTCATATTTCTTGTCCCATCTGTCATGTTTTTAATTTATAGCTTTAATATCTGAAGCCAACCTGATCCCATATATTTGATCCACATTGTTTGTGACTAGGTACTATCTTCATGATCCTTTGAAAGACCTATTCATAAATATTCAGTCAGAGAAGTTTCACAATCCCCTAACCATAGTTATGAAATGTAAGAAAAAGAGTTAAATGAAACAAAACAAAATTAAGTTCTGCTCCTGTCTCCCCAGGCTACGAAGAAACTCATGTCTTTAAGCAGTTATTAACCTTTCAAAGCTTCACCTTTCTCTTCAATGAACTTAGGGATGAGATTAGAGAGTCTATAAGGTTTCTTCTAGCTCTGAGCTCTCATGGCTCTGTTAGCAGGAAGTATCAACTCTTTGTGCTAACAGGAATAGATGGTGGAGCATACTTTGCAACACAAACCATACCTTTAAGTGGGGTGCTGACATAGGGTCAGTATCATTAAGTTAATAACATCTGTATTTCCAAATTGTGGGAGGGAGTTCAGGAAGTAGATTTAAGTTGTTTTCTTTCTTATCCTATTCTTACAGAGATCAATATTTGAGCTAGTTTAATATATGTTGACTGATCAACAAATACAGGTGCAGTTGTCATTAAAGCTGATTCCAAGGAAAAAGCTGATAAGACAATATCTCTTGGGGTGTTTTCTTAACACAATACCATGTTAAGGAAGGAGGAAAATTGTTTTGTTTTCTCAAGCTAATGTATATATAGATATACATACACATGCACGGTCTTCTCTCTGTTAGCTAAGTGCAAGTAAACTTTAATAGCAGTAGCTCTCAGTACAACAAGGGTGCTAGTGTTTCAAGCAAGGATGCCAAGGTTTACCTGTAAATTTGATGTCATTCTTGAAGGAAGGAAGTACATTACTGTAGCACTTCTGATTTCTTTTCTTTCAGCTCGCCTTTTCTTTTACCTATAGTTGCTTGAGAATGAGAAGTGTATCTGGTAGGGGAGGAGTGCTTTTGTTCTCTGATCGACTGTTCTTTTCCAGGTGGTTGAATTCTGTAACGCAAGTACCCATAACCAAGAAGCTCCAAACCTACAGAACCGAATGTGCAGCCTCAGAAGTGCATGGGACATAATCACAGAATCTGCCGACTTTAATCACAGCTTTCCCATGAATGGGACTGGGCTTCCACCTCCTCCCACGTTCTCCCTTATACAGACTGGCAGCAAAGTGGTCTGTTTAGTGCTGGATGTGTCCAGCAAGATGGCAGAGGTAACATTTTGAACTAAAATGATTATAAACCATTTATCATTTTTTCCCATCAGTTTTTAATTCTTTTTATTTTCAGGGGGTAAAGGAGAATGAGGGGAGGCAAAAGGTTTGCAGTAGTCAAGGACATCTTATTTTCCTGGAGATAGGAGGAACAAATTCAGAATGTGGCCCAAAAATTGAGATAATGCAGATAAATGATATCTATAGATAATTCCTAACCCTCATTTTTGCTACTAATTGCAACTTTTCCCAACCAAAACCATTTTCCAAAACTCTGACATGTAACAAAAACTTCTGTCTGGCCATATTCCACTCACTGGTAAATATTCCTGGTCGAGGTAGTAGGTTGTGAGTTTGAAGTGAACATGTGTGTCCTTTATGTGTATATTTTCCATGTCACTATGTACAGGAGATCATATCTCAGTATTCTGGTCATTTACCAGCCTCCTGGAAAACCACTCTTGAAAACTCTGGTTCTTGGAGAGTGATTAAAGGCTTAGTCTCTGGAATCAGGCAGATGTACTTTAAGACCTTGCTCCTTCACTTACTGTCTATGCAATAAACAGCAAGATAATCTCTCTGAAAAACAGTTTTCTCATAGGTAAAATAGGGATAATAACACCTACTTTCATAAGAGTCAACTGTTAAATTTTTAGGAAATTTGCAAACCAGTTATTAAACACAGCCATTAATAAAGATTAAGTTAAGTAAACTTACAATTAGATAAAATATATTAAAACACATGTACTAAATGCTCAAAACTCATCACTTCTAAATTTTTCTGCTATTTTTTACTATTCTCTCTGCCGAAGTTGCCAAACTATGGCCCCGTTTTGCCATGAGGCAAAAATTAGAACTTGTTCAAGGGAAGGGCATTGATTGGTATGGCTATAACTAACACGGGGTAGATCTGAGAAGTGGCAGATGGATAGAGGCATGGGATACAGGATTTGAGAGAAATTTAAGATGTTGAATTGATAGGACTGATTCAACGTTATGGGAGCTGGTAAAGGAAGAGTGGTGACAGAGAGTCCCAGGTTTCTGGCTTGACAAGTGGGAGCAGAGATCATGATTGGCAATGATGATTTGATGACCATGATAGTGGCAACAGCTCTTATATTCTGTGTGCTTACTCACTATCCATTTTGCAGATGAGCAAACTGAAGCTAAAAAATGGAAGTAATTTTTCCATGGTCAAATAATTAGCAACGGTTGAAGGCAGGGTTCAAAGTCCTTATTTTATCCCCTTTACAAACTTACCTCCCAATATTGTAAGAGAAACTATATTCAAAAAGAGTGGCAATGAATTCAAAATATGTAGAATTTGAGGTACCTGTGGGACATTAAATTGGTGATGTGTCTTAAGAAGTGTGAAATGCAGGTCCAGATATTAAGAGAGATGTCTGAGTTGGAGACAGAGACCACAGTCATTACTGAACAGGTGGTCACCGAAGCTCAGCTGGCTGTTCCTTTCTCTTTTCCCATAGCCTTCAAAATAAGTGACTAGTGCATTAATCAGTAGTATCATTTGCCTAAACCTGGTCACTATATTACTTTATATTTGGTTAGTACTTCATGGTATAACTCTACCATCATATGCACATCTTATTTGATCCTCATAGCAATTCTAATTTAATAAACAAGAAAAATATTATCCCCACTTTACAGATGAAGTGAACAGCCTGAGATGACCACAATAACAGAGGATAGTGCAAGATAGATACTTACTCTTCTCTACCGCAAGGTCTCCTTACAATGTTTCCTTTTACCCAGATGGATTTTAAAAGAAGCGGTTATAAACCTAGTTTCAATTGGTTTCATGGATCTCTGACTTCTGGGTTGGAGAGAAATAGTGGGGATATGTGGTTCTTAGAGAGTAGAAAATTATGAACAGCTTGTTGGGGGCAGCGTTCCAAACCCCATTCCCCCTTCCCCGAAACGCATTGCATTTTTGAGCCTGCAATTAATCAAATAACATTCTAATATTATATAACCCTTTACAACTCAAAAAATTATAATCCAACATCTTTAAAGAAGTAGCAGAGAAGTTTGCTAATAAGTTACTTGATCATATTTTTGTCTACCAACCAAATGTTGTTACCTTCTTTTTTCCTTTTTGGGACATAGGCTGACAGACTCCTTCGACTGCAACAAGCAGCAGAATTTTATTTGATGCATGTTGTTGAAATTCATACCTTTGTGGGCATTGCAAGTTTTGGTAGCAAAGGAGAGATCAGAGCCCAGCTACACCAAATTAACAGTGACGATGACCGAAAGCTGCTGGTTTCATATCTGCCCACCACTGTGTCCACTGCAGCAGAAGCCAGCATCTGTTCAGGGCTTAAGAAGGGATTTGAGGTATGGTAGAGCTTCCTAAACCTTGGATAACATCACTTTCCTTTCCTTCATTCTACATATGAGGTTTCTTCTCATTAGGGGCATTCTGTGACAATTGGTCATAACAGCCTCAACAATAGGAGAGTAGTGATAGATTATCTTTAAAGTCAGGAAGCATGTCTTGTTCACCATTGTACTCCCTAGGCCTAGCAAAGCATCTGATTTATAATAATTGCTTAATAAATGCTTGTTGAAGGAATGAGTAAATAAACGAATACAATGACCAAGACTAGAGCACTTAAATATCATCTGAGCACTTTCTAAACTGTTTCTATCCATTCTAGAACTATCCTAGTTGTGGCCATTTTTACCCTTGGGTTTTCTAGTCAAAATCAACATGTCTAGCTTCTGCCTATAGTAATACTAGACCTTAAACATATGAGAATGAAGTAAGGCCAGAGATGTGTTTCAGAAATGACAGAGCTCATCTAAATCAGCACAAGTTTGGATTCAGCATCTGGGATGCAGCCACACATCAAGCATCTGATAGCAAAATAAGACACGTCAGCTTCTGTTGTTGCTGCCTATAGCCAAGTGTTTCTCAACCTTGGCTGCCCATTGAAATCACCTGGGGATTAAAAAATACTGATGCCTGGGTCTCACCCCAGAGATTCTGACTTAATTGATCTGAGGTGTGGCTTAGCCACTAAAAATTTTTAAAGCTCCTCATCTGATTCCACCGTGCAGTGAAGGTTGACAACCACTGCTCTAGGCCCTCTCACTGGTCACTTGCCGGATCTCAGAGTCAAGGCTCTCACCCAATAATGTACCCCATATCCTCTTTGATGGACACTATTGTAAACTATGGGCATATCACGGGGATTCAAACAGGAACAGTCCCTGCCCGCAAGCAAACCGGGAGTAGCCTTTGGGTGACAGGTGCTGTGATGGATGAGGTGAAGACTGAGAGGGGATGGGCATGGAGTCTAGGGGATGGGCTATGGGGAACCTCAACGAGCTGTGTGCCCCACTGGTGGGGAATTGGGAATGAGAGGTGAATTCTTCTGCTCAGGAAAACAATGTGGACTACAACTCCTCCCAAATGACTGATACTCTATGTTCAGGTGGTCGAAAAACTGAATGGAAAAGCCTATGGCTCTGTGATGATATTAGTGACCAGTGGAGATGATGAGCATATCAGCAACTGCTTACTCACTGTAGTAAGCAGTGGTTCGACCATTCATTCTATTGCCCTAGGTTCATCTGTGGTCCAAAACCTGGAGGAATTATCGCATCATACAGGTAATAAATTTCTAAAAACATATTTTTTAGAGCATTTCCTTTTAACTGGAATATTCAAAGCACAACCATGAAACTCAGGTTATATGGCTTAATTTAAAAAGTTAAAAAGTTTTCTTAAAAATACACAAAATTTATTGCTATTGTCTGTCAAAATTTTGTTGATTTTTTTTTACATTTTCCCTAGAAATTCCCAATTAAATACATGCAATGAAAATAACATTTTTTATAATTTCTTTGTTAAACCAGCCTGAGTATGTATAATTATGCAGCTAAAAAATACATTGAAGATTAAGTTCACTAACTTCTATGATAAGGACACACACGGTATTTTAAGATATATATCTTTTTTTGTTCTAAATGAGGCATATAATAATTTTATTATATATTCCTTATATTCAGTAAAAAATGAGTATGCTGATCTGACAATGGAAATTTAGGTTTTATTGAATTATTTTTTAAAATAATGTTTTCAGAATATAAAGGTAAATAGAGATGTAAATAGATAGCAATTAACCCAAATTATCTAGGAATTACCTTAATTACAAGGGTGGTTAATAAATATTGAATTCTTATGTGCTGGGCAGAGTTCTAGGCCCTCACAATACAGCTGTGAGTAGAACAGCTGAAACCGCTTACCTGGGCCCGCTACCATGTGGTTGTATAGGCTGTCATGCAAAGCAAGTTAAGCACAGCTCCTCCTTCGCCAAAACTAACACTCTAGTGCAAAGAAGTTTGTTGGAAAAGGCCTAACATTTTATTTTTGTCTTATTTTATCTATTTTAATAGTTAACATCCCAATCATGTATTTCAGGAGGCTTAAAGTTCTTTGTTCCAGATAAATCAAACTCCAATAGCATGATTGATGCTTTCAGTAGAATTTCCTCTGGAACTGGAGACATTTTTCAGCAACGTATTCAGGTCAGAATTTTCTCGATGTTATATTTACAGATGGGGGGTGGGACAAGAGAAGGAAGCAAGGGAAATAGATGAATTGTGCTGACTGCTTCGTTAACCTTATTTGAATATGTAACAGCCTGTGTGTGGAAGGCTGTTAATGAGCTTGTTGGCATCACCAGAGCCTGGCTTCCTTTCCACCCGGCGTCTGTCCTTCTCAGCCCTAGGAGCCATGGTCTGTAATTGCTACCTCAGCTTTTCAAGGTTTGCAAGCAGAGCTTGCTCCTTCCTGTGGCTCAAAATGCAGGTGTGGGCAGGGTGGAGCAAGGCGCAGAAGAAAAATAAGAAACTGTGTATTTAGCTTTAGTGCCATAACTTTCCATAAATCAGAATCCGTCTTACTTTTGTGCTTAACATCTTTGAAACTCCTCCCTTGTATAAGGAGTATAAACTATTTCATTACATTCTAAAAATTTTTAAATATCTCTTCAACTACAACAATTTACTTGATTTTTGTTCACAAAAGCTTCCTCTAGTCAAGCAGTTTTAAAGGGCCAATTTTTTTTCTTTTTAAGTACTTTAAAGATATTTTGGACATATCTGAATAATGTTTTGAAGAAAATCCCATCTGTAGTTTCCTCACAGATGGTGAGTGAACCTGCCAAGTTTATGACTTGATGTGAACAATGAAATCAGTAAATTATTGTTAGGACACGTTTAGCACGAAGATTGTATGTACACAGTAAAGATAATGACCACAATCCCGCAATTAGAAGTAAAAAAATATGTTATAAATGACAATATACTATTACAAATTAGACTACGATCAGTTCTTCTGCTGATAATATCCAGTAATCTTCATACCCCATGATATCCTCTTTAGTAATATGGAATAAAGAAAAATGTTTTAAAAAGTAAAAACCAAATATCATGTAAAATATTATTCACGTGGGTTCATATTAGCCTTAGCATTCCCCCTAGCTGTTCCTATGTCTTTAGTCCTGCCATCAGGAACTATGAGCAGGAACTATATCCCCTTCGGCAGCCCCGGACCCAGCACAGAACATGGCACAGTAGTCAGCAGTCCACAAGCACTTTAAATTGAACAAATAGTCCACAATGTCTTTGCTGTCATCCACCAATATAATTTTACATGATTTCCAGGTTTGAGCAATTTTTACCAAATGTTAATAATGTTTTTATTTAATAAATACAAATTTTCAAAGTTATTTATAGATTTGTCTCCATTATGACTACATAGTGATTAAATGCAGGGGTTCTGATGTCAGCCCGCCTTTGGGTTTTATCCCAATTCCACCTCCTTGCTATGGGACATTGGGTAGATTACTTCTCTAAGCCTAAATCTTCTCGTCTATAAAATGTGGATAACAACAGCGCTTTTATCAGAGGGTTTTCACAAGGAACAAGTGAGATAACATATGAGAAGCATTTAGCACAGTGCCAGGCGTACATATTCACTCTGTACATGTTACACATGGGTGTACACACATGCAAGCACATGTCTTATTGTGAATCGCTAAATGATTTTTTAAATGCTCCCAAACCCGTTTTTTTTTCTTATTAAGATATGCAAAAGTATTTGGACAGATTACGTGCAAATTAATGAAATTTAAGCACATTTGCAAGTAAAACTTTTTAAAACTTTGTTATTATAATTGCTGATCTGAGACCAGTGTTGATTTGGATGAGAGATAATATGAGAACAGTTAAAATCTTTTGGCAAAGCATGATGACATGACACTTGCTTTAACTATAACAAAATATTTTATACCTACTGAACTCAAATAATAAACAACATTTTGCTTTGGCAAAGTACTTTTATATGAAAAATGATTTATATAACAATAGTACATGTCAGAATTAAATTATTTTTACTTTCACTAATTCATTTTTGTCAAAAAAGTAACAAAAAAGATGAAATGATTATTCGTATGCCAGAAACTCTTACATATATTCTCTTTAACAGCTAGAAAGTATGGGTGAAAACGTTAAACCTCACCATCACTTGAAAAACACTGTGACTGTGGATAACAGTGTGGGCAACGACACTGTCTTCCTGGTTACGTGGCAGAGCAGTGGTCTCCCCGATATTGTATTATTTGATCCTGATGGAAGAAAATACTACACAGATAATTTTATCACCAATCTAGCTCTTTGGACAGCTAGCCTTTGGATTCCAGGAACTGCTAAGGTAGGTGTTTTGAGCTTGCTCATAATGACAGTTATCCAGCTATATGACTTTCAATTGAATCACAGGATTAAATGCATTGTGTAAAGAAAAATTTGTTTTGATATATCAAAACTTTAAATTTGAGGGAGTTTTGTTAATATTAAAAATTTAAGAGGAACAACTAAGGTATATTCAAAACTTCAAATATTAGATACCAAATGCCTCTCACTTGAACAGTGTAAATTAGTATTTCCACTAGTAGTACAAACATTTTTTTCTAGCCTACATCTTTCTTTACATAATCCTTATAGACATACTCATCTATATGCTTAGGAAAAATCTCTACCTAGAATTCGTAATATAAATCCATGTAATCCATGTGTTTTTGAACACTTACTATGTGTTTGGTCTTGTTCTACTTACTTTATAATAAAATGTCATGATAGGAGTAAGCACAGGGTACTGTCAGAGCATACAGGAGGGTGGGAAAGAGAATGCTTCCTGCAAGTGAAGACATCACAATGGAAATATAAGGAATAAAGGAGCCAGAAATTGTGTATGACATTCTGGGCAGAAGAAACAGCATCGAGAAAGGCTCTGAGAAAAAGAACATGGTTGTTAATACAACTGTGAGTAGTTTAATGTGGATGAACACAGCACATACGGTGGGGATATAGGCAAAAGAAGGAGAGGGGAGTGATGAGGCTAGACAAATACAGGAGCCATGTCAGCAAGGGCTCTGCATGACAGCAAGAGGAACAGGGGCTTGAATCCAGAAGGTGTAAGGAAACCACAGAAGTTCTAAGCAGGGTTGTGGATTGATCAGATGCACTCTTGCACTGCCTGAATTCAGTGCCTTGTCGCACACCCACCCCTGCCCCCGCTCCCATCACTGTTGACAGCCTGTTAACTGGCCTCCTTGACTCTGAATTGCCATCCCTCCCATCCTTTCTTCACTTCTATCAGAGTGATCCTTCTGAAGCACAAATCTGATCAACCTGTCTCCTGTTTCACGATGAAGTATAAGTGGTTATTTCACAAACTAGGCCCTTCATATTCTGGCTTCTGCCCAAGCTTATGTCATACCCCTTCTCTCAAACACCCTGTGCTCTGCTCTGCTGAACTTTTCTCCAAAGTCATCATGTTCTTTTCAAACCTGTGCACAAGGGCCAGGAACACATTACCTACTTCTTGTTCCTGTTGCCTTAGTCTGGATTAGGTGCCCCATATTGAAGCACTTATTACACCCAAACAGAACTTTTTGATGTGGAGGGTGTGGCCTCATTCTGCATAGCATACTAATGCTCTGATTTCAAGAAAGAATAGAGAGAGAGCTAGATCTTGATGCTTGAATCATAACTTCACTGGAAAATTCCAACATGAAGGCTGGGTAGGGTGTGGAGCATCTGAACTCTCCACCTGAGTCATACCTTAGCCCCTGCTTTTCTGTTCTTCCTCCTGTTCTGTGTTGCTCCTCCTGTTATTTCCAGGGTTTGATAAGGAGTGCTAGTTAGGGAAAAGCAATATATGTAGCGCTTAATCAAAAGGATAAGTTTCTGCTACATTGTCATTTTAGCCTTTTTCTTTCAGACTTTCTTTTGTAGGCTTCTCCCATGTAGTCTAGATAGGCAAGAAAATGGTGTTTAGCGGTATTTCTATAAATTACTCAACACAGACATTGTATAATCCTGATCTATTAAAATTAGTAGGTCCTTTTCTTGATCCCTATCAGTGTATGTGGTTTTTGTTGCTTGAGATTTCTGAGAATGGGAGTTTAAGGGGAATAGAGAGAAAGAAGGCTATTCTTGCCTTATAATCCAGGGTGTCCACATAAATCATAATGGTCCACTTAATTTGATTTAATTTTCTCAGTTATGAAAATAAATAAAAATGTTTAATCTCCTTTTGGGTAAAGGGGCTCAGATTAATATTTGAAAAGTACTTTGCAACTGGACACTGTTATCATTATTTTCTAAAAATGTGAATCAAGATGTGTCCTTCCCCGCTCCAAATAAATCCATTAAATTCCCTAAGAATAAAGTTGGTTTATGCCATGAAAGCCATGTAAATATGAATTCAGTCATCCCTTAACCAATATTACTTTTCCTGGCATCCTTGTGTAATATTTTTAAAAAATGCAGCATCAACAAAAGAAGAGCAAAAAACCCTAGGGGCTTAGATGTATGCTTCAAAATCAGGTTTGATTTTTTATTTCCTTCACACTTTACAAAACAAAAAGTCTTTGTTTTGCAGCCAGGGCACTGGACTTACACACTGAACAATACCCACCATTCTCTGCAAGCCCTGAAAGTGACAGTGACCTCTCGTGCCTCCAGCTCAGCTGTGCCCCCAGTCACTGTGGAGGCCTTTGTGGAAAGAGACAGCACCCATTTTCCCCATCCCGTGATGATTTATGCCAACGTGAGAAAGGGGTTTTATCCCATTCTTAATGCTACTGTAACTGCCACAGTTGAGCCAGAGACTGGAGATCCTGTCACTCTGAGACTTCTGGATGACGGAGCAGGTAACGAGGAATGTCATTGTGATTTTTCATGTTTCAAGAGCTGTGGTGATATGATGTTGTAGTATCAATATTAAGCTTATCTGTAAAATTCCTGCAATTCAATTATTTTTCTCATTCAATCTTATCAGATTCTGAATTTCTCAGAGAATCACTGACATGCTGAGTAGCTGCAGGTTGACTTGGGAAAAGAGTCCCCATGAGGTTCCACTCAGTGAGGTCACCCAGGAAGAGGCTTACATGTCCTTATGACATACCCACATTCCTCTGAGAGTCATCAGTTTTGTTGTTCTCTGAAAGAACCAGATTGCACAGTTAAAATAGTAAATGAAAAACTCAAGAAGGAAGATGCAGTGACAGCTAACCCATTTTTTTTCCCTTTGGACCCAGTAGTGAAGAAAAAACTGGAAATAGAACTTGTGACCCATGAGTTGACCCTGGACTACTCTTTGGCGGAGTAGCTGGGCTGATGAGAGGGCACAGCCTATCTCTAGCACAGCCAGTGTCTTTTACATGCGTGATTTGGTCCCAAGAAGACCAGGCCCACAAGCCCAGAGGAATCAGGATAGAGATTTCCCTACCCCTGGGAAAATAAAGTAAAACAAAACAAAACCCTACCTCAAAGCTCTCATTCTGTACAGAGTTCAGAGCCTCATCATTATACATTACAGACAGCACAGCATCTGGCCAGGCAAACAGCAACACTTGGACTATTTCTCATTAATTTTATTTTGTTTACTTTTAAAAACAAACTCCTTTGTTGTTCCATTTTTCCCGTTCTGTTCTTTTCCTAAACTAAATTCTCTGAATGACGATAGACCTTGAGGTCTATGTTGGCAGCCCTAAGTGTTTGATCTACTAATAAAATTATATTCTTTCACCCTGTTGTTTCCAAGTTAATCTTTTTTCAAGAGTCTTGGGTTTGGCAGCCCATTAGTGTCTTGCCATGGCAATAAAGTATGACATTTATGAAACAAAAGTTCATTCAAAGGATTTTGGTTCAAGTCCACCTCAGAGGGATACCAGAGAAGTCTTCTTTTTTTTGCCTATTGGAGTGGATCCAAATGAACTTCTCATGCTCTGATTGCTTATCCATGGCCGTAACTTTCATTTTTTGTTTACAGTCCAAAAATGCACTTTGTAGAATGTTTCTCCCTTGCCCAGCCTGTGGGCTGGCCTGGAAAACAGATCCTGCTCTCTTAGGGAAAACTACCTGATTCAGCTCAATAGGTTTTTATATGTATTCCCTGGAACCATTTTATTTGTTTGATGTCTACATTTATATGCCAACCAACGAATGAAATAACGAGAAATACCACTCAAGCAGCAAAGTGTAAATTTAGTTTTCCTCCCACAATACTTAATATACATGTGCGAAGTAGTCTAATACCTATTAATATTTTAATAATGGAAGCAGAGTTTATATGCTAAGTAAAATTAATGAATAATAAAATTTATACCTATAAAATGCTTTACAATTTAAAATGTACTTTCTCATGCATAGTCTCAAGTAATCGTCACAACTCTCAACCCTTTGAGATAATTTATCTCCATTTTATAGACAAGAAAACTGAGGCTCAGATACATGAAGCTTCACAGCTATGAAGTGGCAGATCCAGACCTTAAAACCAAGCCCACTGACTCCCAAGCCAATATTCTTTCTCCATTTCTCTCTGCCTCAGTAATTAAAAGAGGTAGCAGTGATGACAGTGATATGCAGAGATTTTTCCTTTGTTATTTCCCAACAAAGATAGACCTTATTAATCATTAAACCACTAAATACCAAGGTTTGATAACTTTCCAATAGACAAAAAATTTTTGTAAGTCTACCTTGATAGTAAGATGTTTAACACCTCTTATTTTATTTAAATATACTTTTACTTTTCTCATGCTAAAATGCCCTGCCTCTGCAGAGGGAAAAAGGGGGATTCTTGAGCACTTTAGCAATGACACAATGCTGGGGTGCAGGGCTGAGTGTGGGGTGTGAGAACTGAATTCACCTCTAGGATGGGACAAGCTGCTTGCAGTGTGGCCACCTGCATTTGAATGGTGAGTGCATCTGCATCTGGGCTAAGCTGGACCTCCCACTGCTGCCCTGATGTCTAGGCCTTCCTGCCATTCAGTCATGGACTTGGTTTGGAATTGAACTGCTCTCTGAGGATTAATGCAAAGGGAAGGAAATCTAGCACTGACCAAGTTTTCGGAATACCCCCAAAGCAAGGCACAGTGGATGGAGCCAAGTTCTGTCAAAGTCCAGATCATCAAGCCCCTTAGAATCTAGAGCAACAGTTCCATGTATCTTCTAATGAGGAAATTAAATAATTTCATACTATGTTAACAACTACCAAAGTTTTCATCAGAGGTTCTTAATCAAATGGCTTCAAAATGTTCATAAATCCTTGAAATTGTAGGAAAATGTGTGTGTGCATGTATGAATAGATATATGTAAATAAAGATATGTATGTATATATATAAATGTTTATTTCCTGAGGACAAAATAGCTTTTATCTCAAAAGAGTCTGTGTTTAACAATGTGCTTCATTTCTATAAAAAACTAGTATTATTTTCGGTGATACAAATGAGAGCTTTAAAGGTGATTATTAAGTGTTTTATTAACATTGAAGCAGATACAACTCATTCGCCTTTAGAAAATAGTTTTTCAGGGAGGCTGAGACAGTAGGATTGCTCAAGCCCGGGAGTTTGAGGTTGCTGTGAGCTAGGCTGACGCCATGGCACTCGCCCCAGGCAAGAGAGTGAGACTCTGTCTCAAAAAAAAAAAAGAAAATAGTTTTTCAGAGGTTAAGAAATCATAGGGAGAAATTATGGAACCATTGGGTTTTTAATCACCCAAGAATATCAAAAGAATAGGTATGACCATGATAACATATGCTAATGTGGCGAGAATAAGGGGAGTAAATCTTATGTTTAATGACTTAAATATTAGTAATAAACTATGATGACAAGTGTTGACGTTGAGTTTTTTTTATATATACAGGTGCTGATGTTATAAAAAATGATGGAATTTACTCGAGGTACTTTTTCTCCTTTGCTGTAAATGGTAGATACAGCTTGAAAGTGCATGCCAATCACTCTCCCAGCATAAGGACCCTAGTCCACTCTATTCCAGGGAGTCATGCTATGTATGTACCAGGTTACATAGCAAACGGTAAGAATTATTTGAGTAACATCTTTTCATGTATATATCTCTGATGGGTATATGTGTTTGTGTGTGTGTGCCTGTGTATCAGGCAGAGAGAGAGAGAGGCGAGAAAGAAATGAAATTTCAAAACTCTTTATATTAAAGTCAGTATATAGGCTGGTCCAAAGGTAGTGAGTTATCACTTGATAGTTCACAGTCAGTTACAGATTGAACTCCTTGTTCTACAACTTTCCCCCCTTCTCACTACTGCACTTGACTAGTCTTAAAAAAAATAAAAAAAATAATAAAAAAATAAAGTCACTACATAATTTGTTGACTGTCTCTTGAATCCTTATTGATTCATGGTAGTGGATAACAGGAAGGCATTAGGTAATTCCCACAGTTTATACCTACTTTCATTTTAGTCATTATTTTGACCTCTTTCTTGTTTCCTAGGAATTACTAACAGATAAAGAGATTTACTGAGTTTTCTCAGTTCCCGCTCCTGTGTTTCCACTACAGAGGTTTAAGCAAGAGAAAGAGGCAAAAAGATGTTAGCAGTTGAAAGAAGGATGCAAATGGCCCCAAATCCCAATAATCCATGGGAAACGAGTTCCTGAATAAATACGAGCTTGGATATTATAGACAACTGAGTGATTACTGAAGATGTTCTGTTTTCCTTTAAGATAAAATGGCCACATAAATAGAAGATGCATATTTTTAAACACCATTATAATAGTTCCTGACAGGAAGCAGTGGTTAAAATATAACAGACAAACAGAAATACATCATGCTATAGTTTTTTAAAAGTCTCAAGAAAAATATTTCTAAGCATTTTTATTTCTAAAAATACAGATTCTTTATGAATATTATTCATGTATTTTAGAAGTTATAATTAGTCATTTGGACTATTCCATAACATGATCCTATACTTTTTGTTCTATATGTACTTCTCACTAGAAATAATCAAAATGCTACAGTGGATTTTCATCTCCTGATCTTTTTTGTGTTGCCTAGAACACAGTTTACTCTCACTTATATTTAAAATAATTTGGATTACTTGAACAGTATGCAAATCAATTTGCAAGGTAACATGGTTTTATTGTATAGATATGATTTTGTATCTAGATGTAATAGTTTGTTTCCAAATAGATATTCTCTCTTTTATTCATACGTACCATTTTTGAAGGCCTACCAGGTGACAGAATTAGTCCTAGGAACTTGGGATGCCATGTAGAATAAGACCTGATTCTTATCAAAGAGCTTGCAGGCTACTGACTCATCTGAGTATCTGTTTAAAATATGTGAGTTTCAAAGATGCAGATATTAGTATCTAGTATACAGTGAGATTGGAAGACTAATGTTCAAGGATGCTTTTATCTGTGTACTTCACATAGGCCCTTTAGAGCATAGAAAAGAGAAAGTTAGCTTTCCCTAGGCATGCCTACTATATGTTACATTTACTTTTTCAGCTCATTTTCAGGTGATGACCTTGAGCTGAATGCTGAGAGCTGCTCTATTTTCACACCGCCAAATCCCCCGATATAGCAGCATCTGCAGCCTTCCTCCCATTTCAGTCCTCATTTTTCCTGACTTCAGCAGTATGTGACATAGTCCATGGATCTCTCCTTTGTTATTTCTTGATTTCCGTGATACCACACTCTCCTGATTACCTCTTATTCTCTGGAATTTTTTGTCAGGCTCTTTTTCCAGCTCCTCCTTTTCTATCAGACCTCTAAATGTGGGCAATTCTCAGAGCTCAATCCTCACATTCTCACTCTACCTCTGGAGCCACATTGCCTGGGTTCGAAACCCACCTACTCCACTTACTACCTGTGTGATCTGGGGCAAATTACCTAGCTTTCGTGTCTCCCCCTCTCATAATCTATAAAAATAGGGGTAATAATTGAAACTTTCTCATAGCCTTGCTGGGAAAATTAAATATTTGATACATGTAAGGCACTTAGAACCATGCCTGGCACACAGTAGGCATTCAATAAATACTACTTATCATTATAGCTGAAATTTTTAAATGGTCTCATTTATCCATGTGGCTTTAATAACATCTATAGTATATGCCCATAATCTCCAAATTCATAATTTCAAAATTGTTAAATCTAGCTAAAACCTTTTCTTTTTTTGAGCTTAAAATCCATATCTAACCGGCTCATTAACATCTTGAATTAGGTGTTTTACAGGAATCACATACCTTGTAACTTAATTTTTGGTCTCTTACTCCTTAGCCTACTTCTCCTCACAACTTGCTCATTTTAGAAACCTGGGGTACCTTTTTTTTGTTTTAACCAATTTTCTCTTCTTCATCATTTCATGTTCAAATAATCACCAGCTTTTGCCAATTTTGTCTCCAAAATACATCTTGAACTGCCTCTCTTGCGTCTTTTCCACTGCTATTACGCACTCCATGCTGCCATCTTGTCTCACCTGGACTAGGGAGTGGCTGTCTGGCCTCGCTGCTGGCTGTGCTTTAATTCATTCTCCACTGAGCACAGAGTGACCTGTTAGGAAGCAAATGTGAGCATGTCACTCCCCTGCTTCCCTGCAGCATGTAACATTAAAATCTAAAACCACTGCACTGGCCCACGAGGTCCTGCATGAACTTTTCTCTCCTGCCTCATCTCAAACTACTCTCCTTTCTCTAATTTCATTTTTCTAACTTGAAAACTCTTCTGTAACTCAGGCGTTTACACCAACTTTTCCCTCTGCCTGGGATGTTCTTCCTTCCACTCTTTACCTGGCTGACTCCTACTCAACCTTTAGGAAACCTTTCAATGTTACTTCCTTGATAGCACTCTAAATTATGGACCTGTTATTTTCTTTCATAGCATTCTGCCTTCTTTCCTTCTTACACCTATCGCAATTTGTAAATATTTTTATCAATATGATAAATTCCATAAGGGATACCATATTGTCCATGATGACTGGCACAGTATATGCCCTGAACAAATATTTATTGAATGAATGGATGAATGAATGAATTATTGAATAAATAAACCCAGTTACTATTCTAAAGATGTAGTAAAGAAAAAAAATAGTTTAAAAGAGTCGCTTAATAATTTGTCAAGAACAAGCTATTCAGGAGATTTGTTATTTGTTGTTTGGGCTATTCTTTTCTTTTGTGTCCCAGGTAACATTCAGATGAATGCCCCAAGGAAGTCAGTGGGCAGAAGTGAGGAGGAGCAAAAGTGGGGCTTTAGCCGAATAAGCTCAGGGGGCTCCTTTTCAGTACTGGGAGTTCCAATGGGCCTCCATGCTGATGTGTTTCCACCCTGCAAAATTATTGACCTGGAAGCTATAAAAGTGGAAGAGGAGGTGACCCTATCTTGGACAGCACCTGGAGAAGACTTTGATCAGGGACAAGGTAGTTTGCTCATTTCATTACCTATTTTCCACAAGATAGCATTTCTAATAAACTGTATCAGGGGTTAGTTGGGTGAAATTAGATTTAGGGTTTAGAACTGAAAAATCTGCATAGGGTTGTCATGAAAAGCTCTGAGTTGCTGGTAAAGCCTTAAATCTTAGAGTGCAAGGAGAGTGAGTCAGCTGCCTCAGGATTGAAGAAGTCCTGGTTAACTCACTGACACTAATCATTCAGAAACCTTGATAGGACCATAAATACCACATGTACAGTGGTCTTTTCACCAGAAATGGGTTCTGTATTACAGAGCACGTGCTTCCCAATACTGGAGGCAGTTAGTTTTCTGAAAATTGGATAGTGAATATTTGTTCATATATTTACAAGCCAGGTTTAGGGGACTATTTCCCATAACTCTTGCAAACCTTGGTGCATTTTCTCTCCCACTTACAGCCATAATTTTTATTAAGAAGGCTGGGATCAGTACCCTGATTCAGGGCTTTCGTACCCTTGCATGGGTTACCATTGATGGCGTACCTTCTATTTTCCTTTTTCTAAGGTTTATGTTAACCTGCAGGCTTCCTCCTACATTATCTTTTTTCCAGATTTTTACTCAATTGTCACAACATCATTTATTAAGAAATTTTTATCTCCCCCCACTTATTTGAATTCCACCTTAATCATATACTAAATTCCTGAATTTATTTTGGCCTACTTTTGTATATAAGTCTATTTATGCACTTGTACCACAGTGTCTTAGTTATCGAGGCATTATAGTGTTTTTATATCTGGTAGAGTTGGTCCTTCCACATTGCTATTTTTTAGACTTTATATGCCCATTTTTCATTATTTACTTTCCATATGAACTTTACAATAAGCTTGACTAGTTAAAGCATAAGCTAGAGGCATTTTTAATAGAATCACATAAAATTTACAAAATAACTTAGGGAAAAATAACATCTTTATTGTACTGAATCTTGCTTTCCAAAAAACATAAGTCCTCTTGTTCAGGTTTTAATGAGTCTTTATGTAGTGTTTTAAAGTTTTGGTCATATTCATATTTCTTATTATGTTTATTCCTAGGTATTTTAACGTTTTGTTGCTATTCTCATTAATAATTTCTAATAAACTAGAAAAATTACTCAAGGGGACTTAACCTTCACATTTATATTTTTTAAATTTCAGCTACAAGCTATGAAATAAGAATGAGTAAAAGTCTACAGAATATTCAAGATGACTTTAACAATGCTATTTTAGTGAATACGTCAAATCTAAATCCTCAGGAAGCTGGCACCAGAGAGATATTTACATTCTCACCCAAAGTTTTCACAAATGGACCTGAACATCAACCCGATGGAGAGACACAAGAAAGCCACAGAATTTATGTGGCAATACGAGCAGTGGATAGGAACTCCTTAAAGTCTGCAGTATCTAACATTGCCCAGGCATCTGTGTTTATCCCCCCAAATTCTGCTCCTATACCTGCCAGAGATTATCTAATATTGAAAGGAGTTTTAACAGCAATGGGTTTGATGGGAATCATTTGCCTTATTATAGTTGGAACACACTGTACTGTAAATAGAAAAAAGAGAGCAGATAAGAAAGAGAATAGAACAAAATTACTATGAACAAATGTATAGAATACTTTCCTCCTTAGATATAAGACCTAGGGCCTTTGCACTTTGCAAATTATACCAACAAAGTCAAATTAACATCAAAACTGTACTAAAATGCATTGGGTATTTTACAATACAGATCAGATTTTGACATAGTAAATAAACAAAAAATTCTTTTATAATACTCATTTGCAGGGGCGGGGGAGTTAGAAAACACCTAGCCTTCAGCTATGGAAAAATAATAAATTATTTTTCAAAGTGATGTCTTTAAAGGCAAGGCAAGGGCAAAGTTGAATCAGAGTCAAGAAAAGCTTATTTTATTGAAGTGGAAAAACAGCTCCAAGTAGAGAAAAGGGGGTTAGGGCTGAATTATGCAGTATAACTGCCTATATGAAGTAATTGAAGCAATCCTTTAGTTACGTTGATTAATTTTCCATTTCTCCTTATCAGAAGTTTGCTTATTTACAGATGAAGATCAAGCTGCACTTATATATGAAGCCCCTGTCATAAAGTTCTTTACTTCTTGCCATTTGGTTAAATATACCACAGATTAAATCCACCACTAGCGCTCAAAGATCTTTTTCACTATAAGAGGTAACCTTAAAATGGGGGTATTATCCTTGTCCCTTCAGGTTGGTTTTGTAACAGAAGTCTATTGAATTTATTGTTTATAAGTTCCTACTCCCATCAAAACAGCTTTCCAAGTTATTGCCTTGGGTATTATTAGATGAAAATGGTTATAACTCTCATAAGGCTTTAAATAAGGAATGAAATACAGTGTTCTGAGCTTATTTTAATACATACATAGACCAAACAGTTTTATTCAATTTCAACCAACGAAGAAGTCAAATGGGAGAGACTGACATTTGGAAATGATCAGCTGGTTCTGTTCTGTTCTCTTAAGTAAGAGTCTAGAATCCTTTCTCCATCAGGAACTATTTACCAAGGGCAGGGGATGAGGAAAGCACAGAACATAAGGAAATAAAAAGCATCTTTCATCTAATTTTACTTCTTCTTATTTTTTAAAGATTATTAACAATAGAATCATTTGCTTTTTAAATTAAAGAGCTTAAAATTTTATTGAATAAATACAAATAATAACATGCAATAGATCTAAGTTTTATAACGAGAACCAATTGAGAATAAAAATTAGATTACATTTTGGGTGGTGGAAAGGCAAATGTGGGGAATTGGTACAGGAAGAAAGAGACAGCATGAAGTTCCAAGTGAGAGACTCAGAGCAGTGTTGGGCAGAAAAAAAACATCAAATCTCTCTAACCAGGACACCTCCCTGTACTTTATGCCACAGCCCACATCTGGTCTGTTACCTTCTAAGTCTCACAGTGCCTAAATTTTTGCAATTGGGAGCTTCAAGACCCTTGGAGCCCCGTTCCTAGCTTGGCAGTCAGTCCCTCCTTCCTCTATTGCAATTATACCTGTTAGCCTGGAATTCGCTGCTCTTTAGTTTCAATCTTGGCTAGTGAAATACAGAGACAGGCTGTGGTAGGTTTCAAGTCCTCAAATATTTTCCTCATTTTACAGACAGGAAAATGGAAGGTTCACTGAGTAATTCAAAGTTCTATGCTGATTAATGGCAGAACTATATAGAAGTAGAGCCAGGTTCTCAGACCGCTCCTGTCTATTCAAGGTGTGGACAGATGCCAGGGATTCTACCTAGAAATATTTAACTCTTTCAAGATCAATTATCAGAAAAGGAAGTATAGCTTTAAAGAAGCTTGATTGCGTTTTATTATTGTTGTTGTTTTCCATCTTGTAGATTTAGGAATGGAATAAATAGACATAAGTCCAGAAATTAGTGAAGTATAAGAGGAAAACTAAGGATTCTAAAGGCATTAAAGTAACAAACAAACATAACCTGGTAGAAAAAATGATGTCGTGAAGTGGGTAGGATAAACAATGTCCAGTGGCTGTAAGGAGTGAAAACATTAGACAACAAGAAAGATGTGGTAAATGTAGAAAAGTAATAGATTTAGAGATCCCAGCAATCGATAGAACAGAGTCATTGTAAAGGCCCTGTTGATTCCAAATAAATGATAAAAAATAGAAAAAGAAGAATTGGGCCAAATAGAATGAAGAACTATGAAGCACTGGTCACTTCTGGAATACCAGATAGTGTTATCATTGAAGTTTTGACCTGAGATTGCATGAGGAGGAAAATTGTGGGCCAGATGCATAGTTATCTGAGAGAGAGAAGAAAAGTCTATGGAATGAGAGCAATATAGGCAGATATTGTTATCTTCCAATGCCAGAATAGTCATTGTTATGCAGTGGATAGAAATTTGTTCTTGAAATTGAAGAGAATGTTACCTCTCTAGTTTTTGCCCTATTCTTTTATGGATAGTAGAAGAAGATTAAATCTCAATAAGAGAGAGACAAAATAGGGGATGGGGGATTTTTAAAGGCTGTTGATAAAGCCTGTGTACTGAGCAGGTTGCTGTTTATGTGGGCATTATTGACTGCCCCAAAAATATTTTTGTAGTTGCATGTTAATACCAGAAAGCCTACAAAAATATTTTATTTTCTATGCTTTATCTTTTCTTACAGTGTAATTATTCTTAGAAGAATCCACCTCTAGATATATCATTCATTTAAAACAATGACAAATCTGATTGTACTAATGGTTGAGTTGCTCATATCAACCTAATCCTCTTGGTGAAAGTAATTATAACTCTGGAAAAAAGATAAAACACAATTCTTTAAGCACTGGACACTGACAAAAGCAGACAGACACTGGAGGAGCTATAACCCTTACAAAGGGGGAAGAAATCTAGGTGATATCCATATTTAACCAGATTTTTCCCTGAAGGCTCTCCCCAGTTTGCTCAGAACATATGCATAAACTCAAGTGGAAAACAGCTGTCTTACTTGGTTGATAATCCAGAAATAAGAGATCTGGGTGTCACAGTAGTTGAAAATTGAGGAAGGAAATCCAAGAAAAGATGCAACCACAAAGAGGAAAGTCCTCAAATCTGCAACCACACAATCCTTGGGTGAATCCTAAACTGTAAAGGAATCCAGAGCTGAGAGGCTAGACAGAACTGAAGAGAGAGTTCAACAACTGCCTTGTCCTGGGAAGATGATTTTAGGGTTCGACCCCACCTATGTTATAGGAGCTAGTAAGCAGCTTGGGTTTCCATTAAAACTCTAGAAGAGCCACAGTAGGAATAAGGACCATGTCCCAGAATAAGAGTTATGCTCTAGAACTAAGGGCAGAACCAAAATTGATCACTCTGACAAAACCTGTCTCCACAGAATCAAGATGATTTGTCAATAATTTGGCTACCACTAGAACATAACTCAGAAGAGAATCTCTACAACATATCATCCAATATATAATAAATTACTAGACATGCCAACAAGCAGGAAATCTTCCCTAAAATGGAAAATCCAAAAACGTTCCAGATTTGGAATTAGAAGATATAGTTTATAATAACTATTACAAATATGACAAACTATAGGAAAAGATGGATATAAATGATGAATAGAGGGCGAATTTCTGGAAATATGTGGAAACTCTTAGGCAGTGGGAAACCTAAAATTGAAAAATATAATATATGAATTTTCTTTTTGTAATGAGTTAACAATCGATTGGTACTACAGAAGAAAGGATCAGATGATTTGAAGACAGGAAAATAGAAAGCATCCAAACTGAAACAGTTTGTTTTAAATCATGAAAAAGCAAAAACGACCTGTGGGGCAATATCAAGACTACTAACATACATATAAATGGGTCCCAGAATTAAAGAAGAGATGAAAGGGGGCATAATACATTAAAAGAATTATTGGCTGACAATATTCCAAATTTGATCTAAACTATCAATCCACAGATTTAAGTTGTTCAAGTGAACATAAAATAGGATCTATACAAAGAAAATACCTAGGCATATCACTGATAATGTTGAGTGACTCACCAGAAGCAATTAAGGCCACAAGATGATAATGACTTCTTAAAGTGCTAAAAGAAAAATCTATCAACATCAGACTGTATCAAGCAAAAATATCTTTTAAAATGAAGACAGATAAGTAAAAGTTAATTTTTGCCAGCAAGAAATACCAAAGGAATTTCTTTGGGCTAAAGGAAAATGATGTCTGATGGAAATACAGATCTACAGGATCAAAGAAAGATTACTAGAAATTACAAATAGGTAGATAAATATGATATGCTGGTGGTTTGCCTTACCCAATTCCTTTAAAAAACAATTAACTATAGCAAAAATAACACTATATTGTGATATTAATAATATAAAGAAGATATATGTCAATAAAAGCAGAATGACCAGAAAGGTAACGAATGGAATTATACTGTTGAAAGATACTTACATTACACATAAAGTGGTATAATATTAATTCAAGGTAGACTAGGATAAATTAAGGATGCATGTTGTAACCTGTTTGGTACCCATTAAAAATAGAGAATAGTATGCCTAAAAAACTGAGTGTGATAAAATGGAACACTAAAACTACCCAATTAATCCAAAAGAAGATAGGAGCAATAAAGAAACAAAGGACAGAAGGAAATAACAGAAAGCAAATGCCAAGATGTAAGACTTAAAACCAGCTAAATTGATAATTATATTAAGTATAAATGGACTAAACTTCACAACTAAAAACCAGAGATTTTCAGAACTGATAAAAAAAAAAGCAAGACCCAACTATACACAATTTATAATACACGCATTTTAAATATAAAAACACAGAGGTCGAAAGCAAAAAGATGAAAAATGATATAACATGCAAACACTAAGCATAAGAAAACTGGTGTTGCTATAATACTATAAGACAAACTAGACCTTGAGAAAGGAGGGTAATTTCATAATGATAAAAAAATTCAATTCATCGAGAAGATATAATGACCATAAATGTACATGAACCTAATAATAGAGCTTCAAAATCCCAGAATCAAAAATTCCTAGAACTGAAGAGAGAAACGAACAAATCCACAATTAAACTTGGAGATTTTAATCTTTCATTGTCAATAATTGTAGAACAAGTAGACATAAAAAACTCAAGAAAGGAGAATATTTGAACATCAATCAACTGGACCTATTGACATTTATAAAACATCTCAACCAACTAGAACATTCTTTTTAAGTGCTCATGTAACAGGGCTCATGTTCACCAAATTAGACCATGTGGTAGGCCACAAAACATATCTCAATACATTGCAATGAATGAAACCCTACAGAGTATATTATCTGACTACGATGGAACAGAGTTATAAATTTTAAAAAATCTAAAAAGTCTGCAAATATTTTGAAATTAAGCAACACACTTTTGAATAACCTATGGGTCAAGGAAGAAATTACAAGGGAAATTAGGAAGTATTCCAAACCAAATGGTAATTAAAACACAACACACCAAAATTTGTGGTATGCAGTCAAATCAATTAGAAGGAAACTCATTATTTTAAATGTTTAAACATTTCTTAATTAAAATGTTTTAATTAAGAAAATCATAAATTCAAACTTCCACTTGAAGAAGTTAGAAAAATAAGAGCAAACTGAATCCAAATTAATAGAAAAGAAATTAAAAAGACAAGAGCAGAAATTTATTAAATGCAAAAAAAAAAAAAAGCTAAAAATTGGTGCATGAAAAGATTAAGTTGACAAACTTCATAAGATGGATTAAGGAAAAAAGAGATAAAACAAAAATAGCCAATATAAGAAATGAAGAAGGATACGGCACATAGATCCCACAGACAATAAAAGGGTAATAAGGGGATGTTATGAACAACATACACTATTTGACAATGCAAGCAAATGAACAAACTTGAAAAACACAACCTTGCCAAATGATGCAAAAAGAAATCAACAATCTGAGTAGGCCTGACATCTATTCAAGAAATTAATTTTGTAAATAAAACCCTCTTCATAAAGAAATTTCAGGCTACAGTTAGCATCACTCATGAATATTATCAAATATTTAAGGAAAAAGTAATAACCATATTAAATAAACAATTTTAGAAAATAGAAAAGAGAACATTTTCCACATAATTTTATGAGACTAGCATAATTTTGATACCATAACCTGGCAAGAAAATCATATTCAGAAAAATATCCCTCACAAACATAGAAAGTGTTAGAAGTTGTATACACAAATATATTAATGTTATTAATCTCACAATATATCATGTGGGATTCAACCCAGAAATGCAAGATTAATACAATATTTTTAAAAGTCAACCAGTGTAACTCATTACATTAACAGAATAAAGAAGAAATATCACATTATCTCCATCAATGCATGAAATGCATTTCACAAAATTTCATTCTTATTAATGAGGAAAAAAATTCCCGCATAACAGATATAAAGAACTCTCAATCTAATAAAGCAAATACATAAAAAACTATAGTTAACATATTTAATGATGAAATATTATATATTTTTTTTCCTGAGATTGAGAACTTCACAAGAGTATTCACTCCCCTCCTAGCTAGTATCATAAGGCAAGAAAAATAAATATAAGGTGAATATTGGAAAAGAAGTGATAAAATTGATGTTATTTGCAGCTTACATGACTGTGCACATACTTCTAAGAAATATACATACATACATACATATACTATATATTTGAACTTATAAGTAAATATAGCAGGTCTTAGAATGCAAAGTCAATATACACAAGACCATTTTTTTTACATTAGCAATAAACATTTCAAAAATGAAATTAGAAAAGTATACTACGTACGATAGCATAGCATCAAAACACAGGAAATATCTACTTAGAGAAAAATTTGACTAAAAATGTACATGACCTCTACACTGAAAACTACAAAACTCTGCAAAATGAAATTAAAGAAGGCTTAAATAAATGGAGAGGCATACCATATCCATGGATTGGAAAACCCTAAAAATCTTAAGATGGGAAATCATCTCAGTTGGATTTATAGAACCAGTGCAATACCAATTAAAAACTCAGCAGGATTTTGTAAAGATTTACAAGTTTTTCTAAAATATATATGAAAATACAAAAGATCTAGGATACCCCAAACACTGCGGTAAAAGAAAAGCAAAGTTAGAGAACTTATAACCTGGTTTAACAATTTACTATAAATCTATAGTGATTAAGGCAGTGTGGTATTGGTGCAAAGATAGACAAATAGATCAACGAAACAGAAAATAGAATCCAGAAATAGATCCACATATATATGATTAGTAGATTTTCTACAAAGGCATGGTAAATCAATGGGGAGAAGCAATTTCATGGGTAAAAAAAGAATTGTTTTCAATAAATGATGTCGCAACAATTAGATCTATGTTTAGGAAAACAATTTTATTGCTACCTTATAAAAATATGAACTGGTGAATCATAAATATAAGAACTAAGATATAAAACTCTAGAAAAAATATAATATCTTTACAACCATAATGTAGAATGATTTCTTAGAGAAAACACTAAGCATAAAAGTTATGATGGACTTCATCATAACTAAATATTTGAGATCATCAAAAGGCATCATTAGTAAATGAAATAGCAAGCCACAGAGTGGGAGAAAATATTTACAACATATATATCTGACAAAGAAATCATATCTCGAATATATAAAAACTTCACAAATCTTAATAAAAATTCTAAGAACCCAATAAAAATGGGCAAAAGACTTGAAGAGACACTTGACAAAGATATATAAATGGCTAAAAATCACATAAAAAGGTAATCGATACTATTGGTCATCAAGAAATTAAAAATTATAAGCATCACAAAATACCTCTTTATGCCCACTAGAAATTATAAAGATTGGCAATAACAAATGTCAGCAAGGCTGTGGAACAACTAGAACTATCCTACATTGGTGAATGTGCAACTACTTTGGAATACTGATTGACAGTTTTTAAAGCTATACATATATTTAACCTTTGACTACCCAACAATTCCACTCCAAGAGAGATGAAAAGATATGTCCACAATAATACTTGCTCAAAAAATTATAGCCACTTTATTCCTAATAGCCCCAAACTGGAAATGACCAAGTTTCTATCAACAGAATAGATAAAAAAAAAATTGGTGTTTCTATAAATTCACAATGCAATACCACTTACTGTAACAAAAAGGAACAGACAGCTGATACATACAACATACATGAATTTTAAAAGCATTATGTTCATGAAAAGAAATTAGATTCAAAAGGAACACATTGAATGATTCCATTTTTAAAAAGTTTAAGAACAATATTAATTTCTGGATATAGATCATAACACTGGTTGTTTTGGAGCAAAAATGGGGAAGTTGACTGGAAGGGGTGTAAGGGAGGTTGCTGGAGCAATGAAAATGTTGCATGTACTGATTGAGATGGTGGCTACATGTGTCTATGCATTTATCAAAACTCATCTGTGCACCCTTGATCTGTGCATTGTATTGTATGTAAAGTTTACCTCAAAAGAAACAGTATGCATGAATTTATTATATCTATACCTGTTAGCAAACTTTATAGCAATAGTTTTCACCCAAGGATAATTTTGCCCTCCCAGGGGACATTTGGCAATGTCTATAGGCATTTTTTTTTATCACAACTAGGGAAGGGCATCTAGTGGGCAGAGGCCAGGAATGCTGCTAAAAATGCTTCAATGAAGAGGACAGCACCCACAACAAAGAATTATTCATCCAAAAATGTCCATAGTGCTGAGATTGAGAAACCCTTCTTTACAGGGAGGAAAAGAGGTCATTCATAAGGATATTTAATACATGAATATAAGAAAAAGTGGCCTTACTGAGGGAAAAAAAGAGGACAAAACTGTGAACCAGATTTAAATGAAGTTGAGAAGAAAGAAGAAAAAATAAATTTAAAATAAAATGAAGATGGTCCATAATAGAGGATTGGATTTATAAGACTGGTAGAAAATCCAACTGAAGGAAAAATGAAGACAAGATATATACAAAGTTGGGTGGATGCTGCATTATATGTTAAGATCTGTTAAGATCTACAAATGCACAATACAGGGAATAGAGCAGAGGGGAAGTCAGATGAGTAGTGGACTCTGAAAGAAAGCAAATCTGACCTCTTGTGTGTGTACCATAGGCAGTTGAAAAAGCACAAATCAGGCACAAAAAGAGAGACAAAATAAGACATGAAAGTTAGGAATACATCACAGAGTACATTATGATAGAGAGAGAAGCACTCAAGAGCAAAGACACATATACGTGGAGGTAATTAGAGCTTGTCCTCAGAGATCAAAAGACTTGCCTCCCTCCATAAATCCCTCCAGCCCTTGGAATGGATAGCTCTTATCAGCAAGATGGTTCCTGGGATGTGTGGAGAGTGACCCAGATGGTGGCCGATTTTTATCTCCCACTCCCTCTCAGCTACAGGCTGCTGAGTCTTATCAAAAAGCTGCTTTCTCAGAACAATTGCCTCAAGGGAACAGGAAGGAGGAAGCTATCCGCGATAGTGGACGATTACTTTCCGTCTCCCTGGCTCTGTGAAACAGAAGCAAGCATAAGTCAATAAACATATAAAAGGAATATTTTTTAAATTGGCATGATCTTACTTCACAACCAACATAGGGAAGAAGAAACAAGAAAATAAAAAAGATAAAAAGTAAAGAAGAGAGTGAAATAGAAGAGTAAGGAAGAAGAAATAATAGAAATTAAGAGTAGAGAAGATAGGACTTACCATTCTTATGTTAATGTTAGGATTTCAAAGTGATAGTCTTCAGTCCAATATTTTTATTTATAAATTTATGTCAGTTATAAAAGTAGCACATGCAATTGTAAAAAATATAGATGTTTAAAATGTGATAAAATAATGTTACATAAATAAGCTTACTTCTTTATTCCTTTATTAATAGACATTTGGGTAATTCAGTTTTTTGTTATTATAATGTGGGCTTTATGGAACACCCTTGTGCATATAATCTTGTGCACCTGTGTGAGTTTATCCCTAGCACATGTAATCTTGTGCACCTGGGTATGCCTGTAGGGTAAATACCTAGGAGTGGATTTGATATGTTAAAGATATTCACACTTAAATTTTTATGAATATTGCCCTCTAAAACATTTGTACCAATTTTTCTCCCATCGATAATTTATGAATGCCTTTTTTCTCACGGTCTCATTAGCGTTTACTAAAGAGGGTAATAAAATGGTGGGTGAGGCTGAGGTGGTACAAGAGGTATTACTGGAAATAGAAAAGACATTGTGTAATGATAATTTTATAAAAATACTAAATATGTATGCACCAAATAACACAGCTTTACACACATACATATTTAAAGCAAAAGTTAACAGAACTAAAAAATAAGAGACAAATCCACAATCGCAATTCAAGATTTCAACACACCTCTCTCAGTAAAGAACAGACAAGACGTTGATAAAAATAGAGAATATTTGAATAACATTATTAACTACCTTAGCCTAATTGATCACTGTATATATCACTATGTCCAATAACTGCAAAATACACATTTGTCTTAAATGCACATGGAACATTTTACCAAAATAGATTATAAGCTGAGACAAAATGCAAGTTTCAACAAATTTCAAAGTATTTAAATCTTCAAATATTTTTTCTGACTACAGTGAAATTAAATTAGAAATCAATAATAACTAGAGAATCCCCAAATGTCTGGAAATTAAGCAATGCATTTCTGTATATTAATAACTCATATGCTAAAAAAAGAACTCACAATAAAAATTAGAAAATATTTGGACCTGAAAAATAATTAAAATATGGCATATCAAAACTTACATGATGAAACTAAAGCAATAGTTAGGAGTAAATTTAAGGAACTAAAAATAGTCTCAGTCCTATAATAACTGTTACAGAGAATAGGAAAAGAGAAAACACTTCTCAACTCATTTTATGAGGCCAGAATATCCTTGATACTGATATCCAGAAAGGAAATTACAGCAAAATAAAAGTACATATCAATCTCTCCTGTGAACATAGATGCAAAATTCCTAAATAAAATGTTAGCAAATTGCAAAGGATGCTATATCATGATCAACTAGGATTTATTCTAGGAATGTAAGAATGATTTAACAATGAAAAATCAGTCAATTGTAACTAACCGCATTACCAGAATAAATAAGAAAAATTTTATAATCATCTTAATAAAAGCATAAAAAGCATTTGATAAAATTCAATACTTATTCATGATTTAGAATACAAAACTGTCAGCAAACTAGGAATAGAAGGAGATTTTCTTAATCTAGTAAAGGTATCTATAAAATATCTCTAGATAATAGTATACTTAATGGCAAAATATAAAATGCTTTATAATTCTTTTCTTTCTGAGATGGGGAAAAAGGAAAAAGATATCCATTCTCTCCACCTGTATTCAACATTGTGCTGGACATCCTAGCTCGTGCAATAAGAGAAGGAAGCAAAATAAAAAATATAAGATTGGAAAGGAAGAAGTAAATACTTATTATTCAGAGATAACAAGATTATATACATATAAAATAGAAAATAATCTGTAAATACTGGAAATAAGTAAATTTAGGAAGATCACTAAATTTAAGGTCAATACATAAAAATCTATTACATTGCTACATACCAGTAATAAACAATTAGAAAATGAAATTTTATAAAACTATTATTTATAATGGCACCAAAAAAACCCCTGAGAATAAATCTAACAAAAGATACATAAGACCTCTACCCTGAAAACTATAAATCGCGGTTGAGACAGATTAATTCAAACTTAAAATGAAGAGATACACTGTCTCCATAGATTGAAAGACTCAATATTATAAAGCTGTCAATTCTCCCAAAACTGATTTATAAATTCTATTCACTCCTTTCAAACCCAGAGGATTGTTTTTGTCAAATTGATAAGCTGATTCTAAATTTTATATTGAAATGCACCCAAAATGGCCAGAATAATCTTGAATAAAAACAAATCTGGTGTGCTTATACTACAAGATATCAGGACTTACAGAGCAGCAATAATTAAGACAGTAAGTTATTGAGAGGACGGTCACAGAGACCATGGAACAGGGAACAGAACAGAGAGCTCAGAAGCACATCTGTGGTCACCTCATCCACAAGAAAAGAACAACTGCAATTCAGTAAAAAAAGGGGCAGAAAAACATTCTTTGCTGTTTGTTTTCTAGTGTCTAAAACCACAGGAGATGGCTCAACAGAATTGTCCAGACAAGCGTCGCAAGATCACAGACACTGGAGATAAGGTCGACTGGAGCCACCAGCTATAGTTAAACAACAATAGCCCAAAGCCACCACCTGTGACACTGGTCAGGTTACACCCGAACCCCTCTTTTTAAGAAGCCCTGTATTCCTGCTTAAAGTCAGGATGGCAGTCTTTGAGATGCTAGGCCACTGCCCTCCTAATTTTCCGGCAAATTGATAAGCTTCTCTTTCATTTTCCTCAAACCACTTGTCCTCATTCTTCATTCTCACTGATCCAGCCTCAGGGACAAGTATTGAACTTTCAGTGACGAGTGGGGGAAATTACGGTCTTTTCAATAAATGGTCTGGGCCTATTGGCTATCCATAGAGAAAAACAAAACAAAACAAGAACTTTGAATCTTACCTCACACCATACACAAAAAATAAGTTGAGATAGATTACATACCTAAATGTTAAAGGTAAAACAATAAGCCTCATAGAATAAAATTGTATAATATCTTTATGAACTTGGAAAAGCTATCTTAAATATGATACAAAAACACTAACATAAAAGATTAAATTGGACTCTACTAAAATTAAAAACCTCTGTCCATCAAAGTTTGCTCTCAAGGCAAAACACAAACTGGGTAAAGATATTTGCAATATATATATCCAACAAAAGACTCAATAACCAGAACATACAAAGAACTCTTATAAATCAATAAGAAAAAGACAGTTAAAACTTGGGCAAAAAGACTTGAACAGGCACTTCACAAAAGAAGATATCCAAATGACCAATAAGTACACGAAAAAAGTGTTTAACAATATTAGTCATCAGGGAAAGTGCAAATCAAAGCCACGGAACAACAAAGTCACTCCCAAGAGAATGGATAAAATTACAGTGATTAACAGTACTATGTACTGGTAGAAATCTGGAACAACTTCAACAACCACTTTAAAAAGTGTTCGGAAGATCAATTAAAGCTAGTTTAAAGAAAAAAGTTATCCAAATACTTGTTAAAGATGGCACAGGGGCCAGGGAGCATGGCAATAGGTAGAGGGACCATGGCAGCAGGGTCTTGCAGGTAGGGAGAGAGAATGTATTAACTACAAGTCCAACGACGGTAAGTGAGAATTTATAACCAAGGAGAAGGATGGGGTCAGTGGACAGAAAATTACTAAAATGAAACATCAAAGATAAGGGGTATCTGGCTAAACTGACTTGAGAGGATTATTGCTGAAGGCAGGCCAGGATGATAAGATATTGAAGGTGGTCAGATACCAAGGGTGGGGATTTTCCCTAAACTGGCTTAGCAGGACTCTTGCTCAAACTGGGTTCTGCAAGGACAGAGAGGGAAGCCCAAGGTCAGGCCTAGTCAGAAAGGACTCAAGATCCTGACTAAAGTTTTGGTTAAAGGAGAGAATCTTTGTCACTTGATATATGTATCTCTGTCACCCAGCAATTCCACTCTTGGTATGTCTTCACCTGAAATCAATGCTTACATGTATGGCATTCATAATAACCCCAAACTGGAAATAATCCAAATGTTCATCAACTGCAGATGGTAAGATGTGATATATTTTTACAATGAAATAAAATGGAAAAAGAACATACCACTGCTACATGCAACAACATGGCTGAATTTCATATAGAAAATGTTATGTTACAGTAGCCAGACATAAGATTATATGCTGAATATTCCTGTTTATATGAAGTTCAAAAATAGGCAAAATAACCCATGTGGCAATAAAAGTCAGAATAATGAGTATCTTTTGGGAGGTTTTCACTGGGTAGGAACACAAAAGAGACTTCTAGGATGCTGAAAATATTCTACATCTTTGGTGAAAGATTGTCTCTAAGGGTGTTAACTCCCTGCACCTCTGGTTCGTGTTATTTGGCCCACTGTGCTGCCTGTGACAAAGCCAGATCCCAGGTGTCATGGTGCAGTGCTTTATCTGAGCAAAAGCCTCAGTGCATCTGTTCAGGCTGGACTTGGGCACCAGAGAGAGTGGAGTTACCACCATAGGCTGCACAGTGGAGGCCATGCTAAACTAGGCCCTCTTCCTGGGGGAAGCTAAGAAGAAACAGTGGTATTAGGAGAAGGGTGAACTATGGCAGTGGCCAGGACTCTCCATTGAGCAAGCAGCCAAGACCCAATCAGCAGGCAAGGCCGAGCAAATCCGGGGAGGCACCTAAATTGAGTCTGTCGCACCAGGTGACCCTTGTCCTAGACAAATGCAGCAAGCGACAGCCTCATGAAGACAGGGCAACTAAAGGACCCACTCAGGGATGAAGGGTAGGATAACCCCAACAGGAAAACAAACAACACAGATCAGCCAAAATGCCAGCTAAAAGTGAGGGAAACAGGTAAAGAAGGAGGGAGATAATAAACACCTATAATGGCCTTGAGATCAGCTGTAGCGGCAGGCACTACAATTTATTTCATAAACTCTCTTGCCTTGCATATTCTAAGAGATTGTGATTGGCTACCACTTTCCAGGAGAGTCTATGAATGATTAGAATTATACCTTCCCTCAGGGCAGAAGTGAGAAAGTTTGCACTCACAACAAAATGCAAACCCTACCTTATAATGTTGGAGCTAATCTAGATATGATGGAAAGATGTGAGTGAATCTGAGCGGTTCAAAGAGTGCACTGTATTGAACTCATTTTATTCAACCTCCTCAGATTTTCTTGGTCCCATCTGTCTACTGGACCCTCAGTCACTTGCTCCACTCCTTGCAGGCCCAAATAGTTCCACTGCCTGAGGTCAACCTGGTACATTTTGGAATCCCTTGCTCCTCACATACCACAGGCACAGGGTCTCTCCAAGTTTTACCAAAAGTTTGGTACTAGTTTCCAAGGCCAAATCAGTGAGAATGAAGACCCAGGACAAGTGGTTTGAGGAAAAGGAAAGAGAAGTTTATTAATTTGCCAGCAAATGAGGAGGGCAGTGGACTAGCATCTTAAAGATGTTAATCTTCTTATTAAAATTTTGTCATACTGACTTTAAGCAGAAATACAGGGCTTTTTAAAGGGGGGGCTGGCGATTGGGCTTGGGTCTGTGTGACCAGTGTCACATGTCATGGCTTCAGCATATTGTTGTTTATAATTGGTGGTTTCAGTGAACCTTATCTCTGTTAACATCACAATTCTGTTGAACCATCTTCTGTGATTTAAGATACTAAAAAACAAACAGCAAAGAACATTTTCCTGCCCCTTTTATTAGTGGCCTCAGGAGGGAATGCGGGTTTTAATTCCCAAAAAGGGTGGGGATTTTAGAGAGACAACTGAAAAACATTTCCTTCTCTTCCCATGCCCCACCCACATTTACTTCTGTTACACAAGCAACTGCTGGAGGGGCGGAATGCCACAGCCAAGAAGTCTAAGAGAGTCGATCACCTGTAGGAGACGAGAAGGAGCCCCTTTCCCTTCCTCTCTCTAACGTACTGCTTCAAGTCATGGCTTCTTTGGATAGCCCCTTAGGAGACATTCCACATGACGAGGCAGGTGCACCTGCAGGCTACGTGGCGTTTGCCGGTTTAGTGACACTTCTTTCATTGTCCTCCAACCTTCCCTGATGCATTTCCCCCTTCCTTTATTCCCTCACTGCTCTGGAATTAAACTCTCAAATAAATCATCAGCACATAAGCTCGTTTAGGTTCTGTTTGCAAGGGAACCCAAGCAAACATTCATCTTTAATAAAAAATTGTCCCCAAGGGTGTTAACTCCCTGCACCTCTGGTTTGTGTTATTTGGCCCATTGTGCTGCCTCTGACAAAGCCAGATATACTAACATTTGGGGGCTCTGAGATATTTTTAATCTAATCTGTAAATTTTGTATGTATAATAAATGTCTACATATTTTTATGTAAAAGCATATTTTGGATCATCTGGACAACCACTTTATAAATGAGTATTTCCACTCTATTTCAATGCTTCACTTTTAATTGCTTTACTTCACTTCAAATTATGTTAGCAATAAGTGCTAATTTAATTTTTATGAATCAATGTCAAAGAAAAAACTCAGAAAAGATGAAATTGATGCTTACCACCATCTGAAGACCAAATGAAGTTAGGGATGAGTGGATATTTTAAGTAATCTGAGTATAGGAAAGTGGCGGGCCAGTTTGAGTTTTCACCTGAGGTTTGGCAAGTTTAAAAGAATCTATGCAGCATCTGACAGTCCATAATTGATGTTCTGAATGACATTTAGTTTCTATAAAATAATTTAATGTTGTTAATTTGAATTTATTGACTGGTAGGAGCTGTGCAATAGAGAAAGCTAAGGTCCGATGAGGAAACTGGAATGAGTTTATTTTTCAAAGTGAGATATAAATTTTATCTTTCTTCTCCATTATAAAATATTCAGTAATATCTATTTTTCTTGCTAATGCTTTTGGTACAAGTGGATTGTCTAAGGCGGGAGCACAAAGAGGTAGGAGGTTATGTCAAGGTCGATGAGGATAAAAATAAGGACCATCATGATTGATAACTGGATATTTGGCTTACACTTAAAGAATGCTTATTGAATATGCAAAATAGGACTCTGCTGAGCCAGAGGGTGTTGAAGGGTGGCGCTGGGTGAGTCAGTGTCACTGACTGGGCAAACATTTGTAACAAGTAAACAAATATGTTGATGGTCAAGCTGCTTGTCACCTGCGAGTGCTTCCAGGGAACCGGATCTGGTTCCCCACCCTTACTCTAGCATCTGGCACAGCTGAAGGCAAGATAAACAAACTCTCCTTTTAAATAGAAACATTTAAAAGTACACAATTTGAGACTAGGCTATAGTTATCTTTCTCATATTGAAGACAAAAGCAGTAATGAAACAATTTTAGGTCAAGGGGTCAAAGACCTGGGATAAACCACCTCTGATAAGTTGGGAAAATGTGTGCCTACATTTTCATATATATAGTGGTATAGAAAGACATCTCCACAACCAACATTTTCCATAGAGAAAGCTCTAAGGGAGATGCACAGCAATGGGATCGTTTAAGAGCTATGTTTTCATCTTGATTCTTCACCTTCTCAAAGGGGCCCTGAGCAGTTCACTCATTCAGCTGAACAATAACGGCTATGAAGGCATTGTCATTGCAATCGACCCAAGTGTGCCAGAAAATGAAACACTTATTCAACAAATAAAGGTAAGTTCAAAATGGTAATCATCCATGCTTTTTTTATTGAAAACGTTAAGGTAGAGAGAACACAGTTCTCTCATTCCAGCTGCGTGACACTGGCAAGTTATTTTTATGTCTGAGTGTCAATTTCTTCATCTGTCAAATGGAAATAATAATACTTAATCATTAGGATTCTTGTGAGGGATGAGAGAATAAATGCAACACACGTAACTCAGAGTTTACTGCCGAGGATTATTTCACTGAAAATGATTTAGTTTGACAGTAAGCCTGAGTCAACTACCTTTGGCAGATATTGTGAGATGCACAGAGGGCAAGTCCTTGCCTGATTTTACCTTTGGCACATCTCAGACTCTCTTTTATCCTCCTAATTCTAAGCCCCTTCCTTGTGATCCTTAGTAGATGCCCAGGATGCAAACCTCTGATTTAAGAACAACTCTGACCCTACTGATGGGAGCAAACCCTGCAATTTATCAGCTCTAATTCAACGAATCCTATCAGGGATCTCTTGTTACCCCTTCTGTGGGAGAAGGGAAGGCAAGAAACTTCCCGTCCTGGCAGAGACATCTAAAGTGTTATCAGGTGGAAGGATTAGAGAAGGTCTTGCGCAACAGCAGACAGCTAAAAATAAGGGAAATGCCTTACAAAAGACTACCCTGGAATCTGGCTGTAGCACATCGAGAGGCAGTATTGTGTAATGAGTCAGAGTACCAGTCTGGAAAATGGGAATAATAAGTATCCCCTTCATAGGATTTTGTGAAGATCAAATTTAAAAATGCATGAAGAGGAAGCTGGGTGAAGAGTGTATAAGAATGCTGTACAATTTTTTGCATGTCTTCCCTTAGTCTAAAATGATCTCGAACTTAAAAAAAAAACACTTTAGAAATGCATACATAGTACCTGGTAGATAGTGAAAGCTCAATAAATGGTGGATATGATCATCAGACAGCAGTACTCTTTTGATCTCTCTGGATGGAAAGTTAATAGTACAAGGGCCCAGAGGTCCTCCCCAAAGATTCCTTGCTCTAAGCAGAGGCAAACACAGAAAAACCACAGGGTTTGGAGAAAAAACCATCTCTCCCTGCCGGAAGTTTGTGGCTAGAGAATTCCAGCAGGAGGAGACGGGGAATGGAGGGGCGGGTGCCACCCACGATAAAGCTTACCTATTTAACTCGACTATCAGACTGTCTTTGATAAAAGGGAAAGTCAGACCTTTTGAAATCTCTCAATAATCAAAAACCTTGAGTGAGTTTTTGGTTGTCTCTGAATTTGGAAGTGGCATCAGCAAAAATGTGACCAGTGTGTTTCTGTCTCTGGCTAAACAGTGGGGTTCAGCAACATGCGGGAAGGAGAACACAGATGCCTTATTCTAATGGCAATGGTAATTTCTATCTACAGGATATGATGCTTAGAGCTTTGCAAAGTGCTTTCACCTCATTGTCTCTGGGAGTTTTCCTCTTGCAATATGTACTTCTCACCTCGATTATTAAATCAGCTTTCTAGTATGAGTTGTAAATGAATTGGGTGTGAGATAAGTTGGCTTCCACCACTTCCTTCTCTGCAACAAGAACATTTAAAGAGTTAAGTGTAATAGAATGCTCAGATTCCCTTAGTAGTTAATAAAAGTGAATTCCTCCCTGTTTGCTGTTCCAGATCTGCGGAGTTGAGGGACTTCACCGTGGGCTTGGCCACCTTTCCCAGTTATCCCTCGCTCTGCTCCAACAACGTTCTGTCTGAGAGGAGACTCTCCCACTGGTGCCCCTGTGGGGAAAGAAGCCTCTGAGTCAGCTTTTTAAATATTTATTATGCTTTAGCAGGACAGTCGCCAACATTTCCCCACCTATGAGACTGGTCAAGGGCATGCAGCAGTTCCACCCGCTGCACTCTCGCTGCTATTAGTTATATAAGCAATGAGAGTACACGTAACAGGAGGAGGAAGGGAGAGTTGGGGAAAAGTGTTCACTCTCTCTCTCTCTCTCACACACACACACACACACACACACACACACATGCACGCACATGTACGCACAAGATGATACGCAATGGAAATATTTTAGAGTCTCCTCGATGCACCAATGCACGGGAGCCCAGGTACTGCCTATCTTGGCACTACTATACCAGCTTGCCACTTACCCAAACTACTTCATTAATCCATTCATTTGTTCATTCCTTTAACAAATATGTACAGAGCATCTCCATTCTGTCAAGTAGTAGTAGTCCAGTGGTGAACAATGTACTATCCCTGTCCTTAGGAATTTCTAGCCCATCCTATAAGCTGTCACCCCCAATCGTTTCTCGGCCTGAGAGTTTAAATGTCTATTTGGATTTAGATATGAGGTCACATTCTCAAAATCTGGAACAGATGCCAAAACACAGATCTCTTAGTATTGTTTCTATTGGAACATGGAAGACAAGCATTTCATGCCGCTTATTCTCCCTTGGAAACATTGAAAATTCACATTTCACAAGTCAAATTATAACATAATATCCTAACATATGAAGTTTTACACCCACTTTTTAACTTTTTGGTGATCTTGACTCACCAAAATGACACAATGTTAAACTCTTCTAGTGATTATTGAAAATCTGGAGTTTCGGAAGAGGAAAATGCAAATCATTACCATTATTATCACTATTTGAAAGGGGGAAATAGAGGCTCAGAGACATAAAATAAATTCCCCCAAGTTTATCCCATTTAGGAAGTGGCAGAGCAGGATTTACTCCTTACCAATATCCAAGTACTTCCCTATAAAATGATGAATAGTTTCTGCTCCTAAGGCCAACCGCACTAGGCACTGCAGTTGAGTCACTCTAGTCTGTTCCAGCAAGGAATTTGCTCTTGCAATTATCCCTTTTTTCTTTTGCATTATCAGTTTTTTTCCATGAGCATAGAAATATAATAGCTCCCATTAAAATAAACCAACAAACAAAACTTTCTTGTCCTGAATTCCTCTTCTAGCTGTTTTCTCATTTCTCCATTCCCCTTTAATTTATAGAAAAACTTCCTGACTTGTTTGTCTGCATTCACTGTTTGCACTTCCTTGCCTCCCACTCCCTGGAATCTACTCGTATAAAGCTATTGTCTCCATTCTGCTAAAATGGCTCACGCATGTTGCCAGATCCTTTGATCAATTCTTAGCCGTCATATGAAGTGATTGTTCAGCAGTGTTTGACCCCGATGATCATGCCGTCCTTCCTACAACACTCTCATCCCACCCATGGCTTTTGATTTCCTTCACAGGCACTGACTGGTCTTTCTGAGGCTTTTTCTTTTCCCACCTCTAATTCCAGCCCCTCTCCCCCAGGGTCAGTCTTCAACCCTCTTCTTTCCTCTGTCTACACTCACTTTTGAGGCCAGTGGCTTTCAGTCCTAACCGACGCCACGCCCCTTTTCTAGTAACAATATCTTCTAACACTCTCTCTGCTACCTTGTCATAATGCATCTCGGGGGATCTGCAGAGGCATTTATAATTTATCACTGTAACTCTTTCATTTTAATTCTAATTCTTAGTTTCTCCTCCCAGGTTTATTGATCCTCAAAGGATCAATGAAATGAAACTAATAACCGATTATTTTTTTAGCTAACATTGAATAAGCACTTACATTGTTCCTAAGTGAACATTGTTCCTAGAGCATCTCCTATTTGACCTTTTTTGTGCTTTGTCACAACCTTATCAGCTAATCACTATAATATTTTCCATTTTATAAATGGGGACACTGATGCTCGGAATCAGAAATTGCCTACTGTTCCACAACAAGTGGTGAAGCCAGGATTAGTGTCTGCCTCTGGAGTTTGCATTGTTAACTGTTACTCTGTGACGCAGAGTATGTAGTAAATGCTCAAAAAGTTTAGCTATTATTATTACAAAGTATATGCACATTTCCCCTTCCCATCTTGATAAATAACTAGTCTTTGAAAATGTGAAATACAGATGTAAATTTGGATGATTGGTAATTTAATCTATTTTCAGTCATAATTGTTATGTATGTTTTTTTTTTTTTTTCTTCTCAGGACATGGTGACCCAGGCATCTCCATATCTGTTTGAAGCTACAGGAAAACGATTTTATTTCAAAAATGTCTCCATTTTGATTCCTGAAAAGTGGAAGACAAAACCTGACTATGTGAGACCAAAACTTGAGACCTACAAAAATGTGAGCATATCAAGTTCTTTCAAATTCAGTTTTCTTCAGTAACCCAGATTTTTTAAATCAAAATAATCTAGAATCCAATGCAATTGCGTTAACATTAATAAGGTTAATTCATTTGCTGAAATTTTGTGATGATAAAAACTTTTTCTTAAATTTCAGGCTGATGTTGTGGTTGCTGAACCTAATCTTCCAGGTAATGATGACCCTTACACTGAGCAGATGGGCAAGTGTGGAGAAAAGGGCGAAAGAATTTATTTCACTCCTGACTTCTTAGCAGGAAAAAAGTTGCCTCAATATGGACCACAAGGTATGAAATATTCTAGTATATTTCTCATAAAATTTAACTATTTTATGTTAAAAGTGGATCAACAATAGCATTATCTTTGTGAATAAGCACATATAATCCAAATAAATTATTATAAATAATATCGAATTTTTTACTTAGAATATGCATTTTATTTAGAATTTCTAGCTAGAATTTCTCAGCTAGAAATTTAATTTCTTATTTCGAATATCTGTGTAAATATAGTATTATTTTCAAATTTTTATGTTACTATAGTACCATGTTATAACTGTAAAATAGTTTAATATATATTATTAGGTTTCTATGGATCTGTAACAGGGCTCAACTGAGTGAATTAAAACTCCTGCCTGCAATTCATGTGGTAGTAACCAGATGGCAAATATGTACAGTGTTCTCAGATTTTTATGCTCATTCAAATTATAAATGGATCTTGTTAAAATGCAGGTTCTGATTCAGTAGTGTGGGGTGGGACTCAAGAATCTGCATTCTTCCAGTGTGGAATGATGGACAATGGAGACTCGAAGAGGGGGCGGGAGGAGGGTGGATAATGGTAGGCTGCTTGGTGGGGACAGTGATGTGTGGACGGAAGGTTCTGACTTCACCACAATTCAATACATCAATGTAGGCCAGGCGCGGTGGCTCACACCTGTAATCCTAGCACTCTGGGAGGCCGAGGCGGGTGGATTGTTCTGAGCTCAGGAGTTCGAAACCAGCCTGAGCAAGAGCGAGACCCCGTCTCTACCAAAAATAGAAAGAAATTAATTGGACAGCTAAAAATATATATATAGAAAAAAAAATTAGCCGGGCATGGTGGCACATGCCTGTAGTCCCAGCTACTCGGGAGGCTGAGACAGTAGGATTGCTTGAGCCCAGGAGTTTGAGGTT